>PVLA01000344.1:130907-272137 GCA_004027455.1 Hydrochoerus hydrochaeris | reverse complement strand
TGTATAATCTTTCTGAGGAATTGCTGCATTCTGTTGCTAGCATTTAATTGAGGATTTTTGCATCTATGCTCATTGGGGAGATTGGCCTGTAGTTCTCCTTTTGATTGGAGTTTTTCTTTGGTTTTGGCATCAAGTCAATACTTGCCTCCAGGAATGAGTTACAGACAATCACTTCCCTTCTAATTTCATTAAAGATTTTAAGGAGTATTGGTGGTAAATCTTCTCTAAATTCCTTGTAGCATTCAGCACTGAATCCATCTGGACCTGGGCTTCCTTTGTTGGTAAATTTTGTAATATGTTTTCAGTTTCATTAACTAATACTGTAGTACTAAGAATTTTTATATGTTTGTGATTTTGCTTTGATAATTTATACATATCTAGGAATGTGTCCATATCTTCTGTGCTCTCCATCATTTCAGAGTAAACTTTTTGAAATATGTATTAATGATCTGAATTCCACAGAACATGCATTGATTGTACCCTTTTTATTCCTCAATGTATGACTTTGAGTTTTTTCTTTTCTTTCCTTTTTTTTTTTTTGATGAGTTTGGCTAAGGGCTTATTAATTGTAATTATTCTTTCAAAGAACCAACTCTTCATTTCAGTAATTCTCTGAAGTGTTTTCTCAGTTTAAATTGTGTTAATTTCTACTCTGATTTATATAATTTCCATCGTTGTACAGATTTAGGGCTTATCTTGCTCTCCTTTTACATCAAGCTAGAGATGCAACATTAGGTTGTTTATTTGTGTTTATTCTGTTTTCTTGATGTGGGAATTCACCACTATGAATATCCCTCTTAGAACTTCTTTCATTGCATCCCATAAATTTTGGTATGTTTTATCTGCATTCTCATTTAGTTGTTGATATTCTGTAATTTCTTTTTTAATTTCATCTCTGAAATTTGTTGTGTAGGAAGTTGTTAATTATTTTCCATGTATTTATAGATTGTTTGTGGTTTCTTTTTCTTTAACTTCCACTTTCAAATACTATGTATGGGATAATTTCAATTCCTGTGCATTTACTTAAGCATGTTCTGTGCGCCAGTCTATTTTAGAGAACACCCCATGTGCATCAGAGAAGAATGAATATTCTGAGGTGTTGGATGGAAAACTGTAAAATTCTAGTAAGTTTGTTTGTTCATGGATTTGGTTTGGTTCTGATATTTCTTTGCTGATTCTTTGTCTAGTTGATCTATCTCTTTGTGAAAATGGGATATTAAGGTCTGCTATTCAGGTCTCCCACAATTGTGTTGTTGTTTATTTAATTTTTCATGTCAATGAATAATTGACTTACATAGTTGGGTGCTCCTGTATTTGGTACATACATATTTATGATTGTTATCTCTTCCTTTTGAAGTTTTCCACTAAGAAATATCTAGTGAGTTTTTTATATTCTTTGATAACTCTAAATTCAAAGTTCACATTGTTGTCAAACAGGATAGGTACCCCTGATATTCTTCTGGATTCCTGTTTCATGGAGAATTGTTTTACATCCTGTGGTTCAGACTATGAACTTCTTGTTCAGTAAATATGTTTCTTGTATAGAACAGATTGTTGGATCTTGTTTGTTGGTCCATTTTGCCAATATATTTCTTTTGATTGGTGAATTGTGGCCATTTACAGTGATGGTTATAACTGATATGTATTGGATTATCATGATCATGATATTTTCCTACTGTTGGTTCCCTGCTTTTTCCTTCTGTTTAATTGTTGTCCTGCCTGGTGATTTTATTCTATTGTTGATCTTGTTCTTGGAATTGTCATCATTTTTACCTCTGCCTAGAATATCTGTTAGTACACTTTGTGTTGTTGGTTTTGTGGTCATGAATTCCTTATGTTTTTCATTTTCATGGAAGCATCTTATTTCTTCATTAATTTTGAAAGGTAGTAAGCAGGGTACATCAATCTGGTAGGGAAGTTGTTTTTCTTTAGGACTTAAATATTCCATTCCAATCTCTTCTTGATTTGAGGGTTTGATAGAGAGGTCTACCATGATTCTGATGGGATTTGCTTTTTAAGTGATCTGTTTCTTATCTCTAACACCTTTTAATACTCAGTTCTTGTGCTGAATTTCTCGAATCTTGATTATTGTATGTGTTGATGTGTTTTTATTTAGTTATGGCTGTTTGGAGTTCTGCATTGTATGTCAAATTCTTTTTCTGCATGGTAAATTTTCTGCCATTATTTCTGTGAAGAGATTTTTTATGGCATTTTCACTCTCTAGTGCCTTCGTTGATCCCAATCAATCTTGTTCTATTATTCTTTGCTTCATCTTGTAGTTGTTGGAATCATTTTTAATGGTTTCTTTATATTTTTAAAATGATTTTCTTTTCATAATCACTAGCTGCAATTCTGTCTTCAAGAACTGATGTTTGTTCCTTTCCGTCGTTCGTTCAGTTTTTCTGTAATTTCAATGGAAGTTTTAATGTCTAAGATTTCTATTTGGATCTGTTTCATGGATTCCACTTCTTTCCTATGTTGGAGATGTTTTGTTTGCATAATTTTTCTAAGCTCATCTTTCATCTTATGTGTATCTTCTCTAGTATCTTTGATTTTAAGCATTTCTCTTTGTACCAGAGAGATTATTTTCTCTATAACCTTTTCCACTTGTTTTTTTCTCTTCTCTTGCTATCATTTCAGAATGTTCCAGTGTTTAACTTCCAATTTTATCTATCTTATTGTATTCCAGGCTTGTCCTGGGTGGCCTGTAGGTTTGGAGTTCAATTTAGCTTCTGTGTTTGGTCATTTTCTATTTTCTTTCTTTCTTTCTTTCTTTCTTTTTTATTGCTTTATTTTGTTTTCTAAATTGATACATGCCAATTTCATACAATAGGTAGCTTTGTCGCTAGTATTGAGGGTTCCCTAGGAAATGCCTGTTCTTCATGAATATCCTCTCTGTGTACGTGGTTCTTTACAGCTATCCCAAGAACTTACCTTCCCAATTCATAAAGGACACATGATTACTATTTGGATCAGTACTAAATCCTTTGATACTGCGCTTTGGTGATGATTCTGACCCCATACAATCACAATATTATCATACAGTGAAAAAAAACTGATTATACCATGTATGACATGGCTACAGTAGTGCAGTTATTAATAACAATAGTTTCAAGTACACTGTAATTATTGAAAAACTATGTTAACCATTAAATTACTGCCTCTGAAAACAGAAGCAAGTTAAAATTATATAACAAAAACAGACATATAGTATTATTATATGCAGTGATTCTCCCCTTAGTGGAGTGATTTTAGCCTACTGCAGGGATGATGAGATTAAGATGGGTAAGGGACAAGGTAAAGTGATGAATGAGATTAAATGTAGTAGAGTTAAGGTTGGAGGTCAAAGCATGATCGTCTGAGTTTTGGGAAACTGGAAGACACAAGAGAGAAAGAATGTAGTAAAACACAACTCACCTATCAAGGAAAGCCTATTAGAATCATAGCAGATATTTCAGAAAAAAAATTTCAAGTTAAGATGAGCTTGGAGTGAAGTATTTAAAGTGCTAAAAGAAAACAACTTTCAACCCAGACTGATGTACCCTACAAAACTGTCTTTCAAATTTAATGGAGAAACAAGATACTGCCATGACAAAGAACAACTGAAGAAATTCATGTCCACCAAACCAACCTTACAAAATTACTGAAAAACATGCTATATAGAGATAAAAATGTTCACAATCTCCAGAACAACAACAGAAAATAAATTACAAGGATGGACAAGAAATTAAACAATTAACAAAAGCAGAAAACCAACAATAGGAACACAACATGGCAAAGTCAAGCCAGTACATATTAGTGATATCCATAAATGCAAATGGGCTCAATTCACCTATCAAAAGAAACAGGTTGATGGAATGGATCAAGAAACAGGATCCCACAATACGCTGTGTACAAGAAACACATCTGACTCAAAAAGGAAACTCATAGATTTAAAGTAAAAAGATGGAAAACAGTATTCCATGCAACAGGAACCCAGAAAAAAGCAGGGGTAGCTGTTATGTTTGCAGACAAAGTGAGCTTTAAACCCAGATGAATTAAAATGGTTAAAGAAGGCCACTACATAGTTATTAGTGAAAAACTACAAGAGGAACAACTAACAATTATAAATATATATGCAGCAAATATAGAAGCACCCAGCCATATAAGACAAATACTAATGGACATGAAAACCAAATACACAAGAACACAATTGTAATAGGAGACCTTAGCACCCTACTGTTACAAAAAGACAGATAAACTAGGCAAAAAGTCAGTAAAGCAGTAACAGAACTGAATCATACCTGTAAGCAAATTCACTTAGTGGAGGTTTACAGAGTGTTCCACCCAACCACATCAGAATATACATTCTTCTCAGCTGCACATGGGACATTCTCCAAAATAGACCATATATTAACCCACAAAGCATTCTTACCTAAATACAAAGGGAGTGAAATTAACTCATGCATAATATCTGATTATAGTGCACTAAAATTGGAAATCAATGGCACAAAACCTGCATAAATACATAGAAATTAAACACCAACCTTATAACCCTGGGTTACAGATGAAATTAAAGAGGAAATAAAACAATTCCTATAAAACAGTAAAAATGCAGAAACAACATACTGTAACCTATGCAGTGAAAGCAGTCCAAAGAGGGAAATATATAGCAATAAATAGTCACATCAAGAAAATGGAATTAACACAAATGAATAAACTAATGCTACATCTCAAGCTTCTAGAAAAGGAAGAGCAATCAAATTCAAAGCCCATAGAAGAGAGGAAATTGTAAAGGTTGGAGCAGAAATTAATGCAATTGAAAATTAAAAAAATACAAAGAATTAATGAACCAAAGAGCTGGTTTTTTGAGAGAATAAACAAAATTGATAAACCCCTAACCAACCTTATCAAGAAAAAGAAAGAAAAAACTCAAATCTAAGCAATAAAGACTGAAAAGAAGGAAATTACTACAGATCCCATGGAAATTCAAAAGATCATGAACACCTACTTTGAAAATCTCCACTCACAAGTGGATAGAAAACACAAAGGAAATGGACAGATTTCTAGGAGCATACAAACTACCAAAGCTCAACCAAGAAGCTATAGCAATTTTGAATAACCCAATATCAGCTACTGAAACAAAAAAAATGTAATTAAAAACTTACCAACAAAGAAAAGCCCAGATCCTGATGGATTCACAGCTGAATTCTATAAAAAATTTAGAGAAGATCTAATGCCAATATTCCTTAAACTCTTCAATGAAATTGAAAGAGAATCTGTCCTCCTTAACTCATTCTTGGAGGCAAGTATCACTCTGATACCAAAGCCAGAGAAGGACCTAACCAAAAAGGTGAACTATAAACCAATCTCACTAATGAACATTGATGCAAAGATTCTCAATAAAATATTAGCAAATAGAAAGCAGCAAATCATTAAGAACATTATACACCACGACCAAGTGGGATTTATTCCAGGAATGCAGGGATGGTTCAACATACACAAATCAATAAATGTAACACAGCACATAAACAGAGCCAAAAATAAAAATCACATGATCATCTCAATAAATGCAGAAAAAGCTTTCGATACAGTCCAACACCTTTTCATGTTAAAAACCCTTCAGAAACTCGAAATAGATGGTATTGTAACTCAGTCTCATAAAGGCCATCTATAACAAACCAACAGCCAGCAGTATACTAAATGGATAAAAACTGAAAGCTTTCACTCTAAAATCAGGAACAAGATAACAATGTCCACTATCACCACTCCTATTCAATATAGTTCTGGAAATATTAGCCAGAGAAATCAGACAAGAGGGAAAAATAAAAGATATAAAAATAGGAAAAGAAGAAGTTAAATTATTATTATTTGCAGATGACATGATACTCTACATAGAAGACCCCAAAAACTCCATTAAAAGACTATTAGAGGTAATAAACAAATTCAGCAGCATAGTTGAATACGAAGTCAACACTCAAAAATCAATAGCATTCCTGTACACATTCAAATAAATTATAGAACTTGAAGAAAAATATGAAAAATAATTATAAAATATTCAATAGTTTATATTAGTTATCCTTTTGCAATTTCAGTGCTACTTGGAAGTTAAAAGGGGCTTGTTACAGACTTGTGCTCATCATTTCAAAATAAATTATCTAAGAAAGAAATGTATTTTAAGCCTTAAGAAGTGTGAAGCCTGAAGATGATATGTCAGTGATTTAAGGACCTACTAATAATTTTGTGCCAATGGTTGCTATTTGAATGAAGCCTCTGACCCATTAACCATCAACTCCCATGGAGGGGTTTAGCAATTCTGTGTCTTCTAAGCTAATGTGGAGACTTTATGATCTCTCTGTACTATTCTGAGAAGAAATTTCAGCAATCTCAGAAACAAGTATTTGAATTATTAGAATAGCAGATCTCAAATTGGATAGGGATGTATTTTCTGCTATACCAGTAATGATATTATTAAGTGTTTTTAGGTGGCTGCTAGATAAAGGCAGACTTACTGCCTAAAACATAAATGAAAATAAGAACAAATCATTTTATTAGACAGGTGCTCAGCTTTCCACCAATGTTTCTTTCCTCACTTAATTTTACACAATAACCACGATGTTGCTAAGAGTGACAGAGATTAATAGAAACAAAAGTTATCTCTCACTCATGCAGGTGCAAGCTAAATTTCAAATTATGTACTCATTTGTTTTGTTCTAGAGAAAACTGTTTCTTTGGTAACAGTACTTTCCTTTCCACTGTAATTGAGCTTTCCAAAAACACATTGCTTCTTCAATTATGTTTCATAAAATGAAACTTTTACATAATATATTGAATTCTATTTCTTTAAACATCTTAATATATTACATTACATTTTTTCATATACAGTACAAAAGCAATAAACTAAACTAAATAAATCATAATTGTGATGCAAAAAAGTATACTTTTACATAGCAAAAAATATCAATGACATTCTTTGTCCCTTTTCTACTCATTGGAGTAAAAAGATACCCAAAACCAACACTTTGAAAGACGAAGATGTCTATTTTTCTTAAGTTTCAGCCCATAGGTGGTGGGTTCCATAAAAGAAAGAGCACGGCAAGGCAAAAAGATGCAGAGGAAGACAGCACAGTTCTTGGGAAGCAGAGCCATGGGAGGAAACAGGAAGGGAAATTTAGCTTTCCAAGTCATGCCTCTGTGACTCAATGTTTTTGGCCAGGCCTAACTACCTAATAGTAAGTCAAGTATAATTCAATCATCTTCCAATATCCCATTTATTATCCATGAGGCATTGGGAATATCTGCATGTCAAGAGTATAACACTTGTTCCCTAAAGACTCATGCATACCTCTTTATGTAAGTTGCATTTAATCCATTTCTAAGAATTGCCAAATTCTAATGGTTTCAGCATTGCTGAAAAGTTCAAGTTCAAAATCTCCTCTGAGACATAAAGTGAAGTCCTGTCTGTGAGCCCTTTTGCTATCATAAATAAGTTAAATACTCCTCATACACAATAGCACAGAAATTTTGACTCCAAAATGAAGACACAGAGGATTAGAAATCAATAGAACTAAAGCAAGGCTTAAATTTATTTTGCAAACATTACATCTCATAATTCCAGGGCAAGCAATGTGAGATAAGAATTCCAAAGCACTTGAGCACCTCTGTTCCTATGGATTGCTGGTGCTTTCAGCTCTCATGTCTTCGTTTTTTTAGCTGACTTTGATTAATCCATGTAGCTTTGTTTATATTATGACTGTAGAAGATGTGGAATAGAGTACCTGGGTGTCTGAATACTGTGAACCAAAGGAACACATTCTTTTTGTAGTCTTTTTGGAGGCCAGTGCTCTATGGCACTCTTCTCAAAAGACTTTCATTTTTGCAATTTCTTTAGTGCATATCTTCAATAATACTTAATCTTAAGTAGTATATGTACATGACACACCTTTTTTTGTCTTCTTTCCCTTCCCTCCTTTCCCTCTCTCTCTCTGTCTCTCTCTCTCTCTCTCTCTGTCTGTCTCTGTCTCTCTCGCAGTCCTATTTCCCACTTGGAAAAGCTCTATCTCCATTTTTCCTATTAACTATTTTTTATTTTGGTTTTAATTTATGTATATTTTAGAATTCTCATGTAAGAAAAACAGATGATGTTAAGATTGTGGGTTAATTTATTCCCTTTAATGTTATGAATGTAAAGGGCACCCAGCTTCCTGCAAATGACTCAAATGTATTCTTCTTTATAGAAAAGTGTTATTCAGATCAATAGGAAAATAAAATGTGGACATTTATACATTTTTGCAATTTCTAGCCTTCAGTGTTTGGGGCCATACGTTTTCCTCTAGTTCCCTTCACCTTTTGTTTTTGTTTTGTTTTGTTTTGTTTTGCTTTGTTTTTTTACTTTTTTATAGCAAAGTAATAGAATTCTTCTCATTGCAAATTTTTGATATCAAGATCTCCTCAGTGACAACTTTGCAGACCCTAACTTTTTAAAACTTTCTTTCTAGCCAAACTCAAAGCTTGTCTTATGTGCTGTTTGCTCTTGAATCTCAGTAAAAAGTTGGCTAAAATTCCCCAACAATACCCATGCTGCATCTTGAATGTTGGGCTGACTTCATATTTCCTCTGTTAGATTAATTAGACTATCATCCTTCAGTCTTCTTTAAGACTTTAAGCCCTTCAATCTTCTTCAAAGTCTCAGGACAGAGCAAAATTTGCAAGTTTCCTTGCAGAGAAAGGGCACATAACATGCAGTTGAAATATCAGTGGATTCTTTGTTTCCCAAGTGAAACCTCCAGAGTCTATCCTTTAATATCTGTATTTCTAACTATGTTTTGTTCAGTAGAGCTTTGACCAGAATCTCTCACCAAACTTAGTTTATGGTATTGTCATGTTTTTCCAGCCAGCCAACATCTCCAACTGCTCCAAATTCCTCATGCAAATCAGTTAGAACAGTTTCTGAACTACTTAGTATAGAACATCCACAATGATGCCCCTAATTTTCAGGTAACAAAATATGCCTTAGCCACATCAAGGTAGAAAAAAAAAAAAAACAAGAATAAGAACAATAACAACAAAAGCAAAAACAAGAAGAAACAGCATCGCAGGAAGGCATTGTAAAGGAGAGTTACTCAAGCATGGCCTCCCTGAAGCAGAGAGCATCAAGTGAGGAGTCAGAAAGGGAGATCTGGGTCACAATGGCAGTGAACTGCCTCCTTTGACTAGGCCTCAGTTCCTAACAGCAAGTCAGATATAATATCTCTACAATCCAATCACCTTACCAAGGTCTGACCTATGATTACATGAGGCTTTAGGGGAACATCTAGATAATACAAGATTCTACATCTTTGTATTTTAAAGATATTCAGGGAACTATTCACAATTAAGTGTTTGGAGTTTTACCGATTTTTAAATTATAGTTAAAGAATTAGTACATATGATGCAGTAGACATTTTTTTCCTGCAGTTTATTGGTTTTACTTACATAAAAAACATATATCAAAGATTGGTTGTAAATAAATGTATTAGCTACATTTGGTCCCTGGAATTTTAATTGGATTAAGAAAAATTTGCAAATGGATTATCTGTAGGAAAAAGAAGCATGTCGGATGGACTCAACAACAGTAGAATATAGATACACAACTAAATATCTAAAAAGCAAGTGATAATTATAAATCCTAAAATGGGAAAAATGACACAAGTGCACTCTGTATTTGTACTGTCATATAAACAAAGGTCATACTTTTATTCTTTTGTTTCATTTTGCATTTCTTCTTTTCTATTTGCGTTTCCCTTCTTGAATTGTTTATATCACATAGAGTTTCATACAAAAGCTGCAAAGTTAACACCCGTCTATGTTAGACATGAGTGTGCTTGTATTTCAATTCTTATAATTATAAGTGGCCTCTCTTCAGACTATTCTGTTTTCTGTGAAACAGCAGAAAGCATTAAATTAGGGGAAAAGAGTGGCTCGTGTGCCCCAGGCAATTAAGTGAATTAAAGAAAATTACTAGTGGATGCTTTATGTACAGCAGGAGCTATGTGGGTGAAGAAATATAACTGCTACTCACACTGTGCTGATTCCCACTGTGGAACTGGAATAATCATGAGTAAATATAATTACTTAACAAATTTAATAAATACTGTTCGAGGTTCTAAATGCAGCATTTGGATCTACAAATTACATAGTAATAAATGTGGAAGCACATAGTCATTGGTACCTTAGGACATTAAAATATCTGGAGTAGCCTAAAATGTAGTGGGAAAGCTTACAGACAAGGGAACATAACAAATTACAGCAAAAATGTGCACTAAGCCACTTTTACCTATTTGTACTATCATGTATTCTTTTGACTATGAAATTTTGTCCAAAAAGTTTTTTATATATCTCAAGTAGCTTTGATACCCAATATGTTCACGTGAATTACAAACATATTTTAAATCTGTAGCAAGCAATTAGTATTTGTTAACACTTAAAACGAAATGCCCTAAATAAGGATTTAATTAATCAATAAAAGAACTCTTGGATTGTAGTTTTTGGCAGTAATTTGTTTTATAGGGTACAATAAATATTAGATTAACATAAAGTAATAAAAGGAAGACATTAAGGTATACTTTTTATTATAGTTAATTTGTATACTCTTACGAACCATAAAAAATGATTGATATTTCATTAAATTAATATTTAAACCTTTGCATAGTCTGTCTTTGAAGAACTATGTTGATACACTGGATCATAATTGACCATTAAAATGAAATAAAACTTAATCTCTGAAAAGTGAGTAAGAAAGTATTTATATACTTTGTAAAACTGACATATGATACAGCATATTCATAACATTAGGCATCCATTCTAATACTAATAACAATTCGTTTTGTACTTTAAACCAATGAAATGTTAGAAAACTCTTCAATACTTCAACTCTTGAGTATATATAGTCAATATTGTCAAAAGAGTGTGGAATACTGTATCAGTTTCATAAGGTGTTAGTACCAAACTGCAAGTTTGTCATATCACTCTGATTTAGAAATCGGAGATTAAACTTTCTGTTAGTAGTGTGTCCTTTTTTGCCTGTTCTACTCATGGCAATTGCCACTATCCTGCATTTCTGACTTGGTGGCTGGTCACTCCCATCTTTGCCTCCTCAGTCACATGGTCTTCTCCGGTCTCACTGTCTGTGAATCATACATCTGTTCTCTTGACTTCATATGGTCTTCTGTCTATGTGTTTGTGTCAATGCCCACATTTCCCACTTTTTCAGACACTAGTAACAGATTTTTTTTTTTTACTTCAGTGTAACTATATCTTTTTTCACTCTTTAAACAGAAACTATTTTCAGATAAAGATTTATTCACAAGCTCTGGGTACACATGAATTTTGGGGGAAACTATCAATCCAGTACAAACAAAATTGTGAAGTGTTTTTGTTTGTTTGTTTGTTTGTTTTGCTTTATCTTCAATACTAAGACTTATGCAGTTCTATGAATGACCTACAATAAACAAAACACACCATTAAAATATTCATCTACTTCCAAGGAACAACATTCTATTTTGTTAAGGTAAGAATCACAACATTGTGATGAGGTAATGGATGTCTACTAGTCTTCTGTCACAGCTACTAGACTCCTCAGCTTGTATCACGAATGGAACAAATGTGTAGTATCTTTCTTAACATGTCTACTATAATGTTGTAGACATATAGTGATATTACAGCATGTAAGTTCTAGTTGAACTCAGTTATATTCTTAATAATTTTGAGTTTTGACCATAGCTTCAATCAGGACTTATTACATAATTAATTGTTATTTTATAACTATAACATTTCAATTAATAAAACATCAAACAAATATGTTATTATGGAACTCCAAATTTTTCAGAAATTCTGTTTTGAGTATGAATACCAAGAACTCTAATTTTAGTAAAAAATTTGGATTAAAGAAAACAATAAAGAACAATATTGTTGAATCAATGCTATAATCCATCAGTTTGGTTAAAAAGGAGGTTGCACTCTATGTACCATAAAACGTTGTCATGAGAACTTTCTATTTGAATGAAAATATATCGTCAACTAATTGTCATTTTATATATAATTCTTGCAACAAAAGGGATATCTGGAAAGTTATACATTTGTTAAAAATTAGATTATATTATAAACCGAGTTTCAGATGACTTGATTCTTTCAGGCCATTGCATGGCCTGAAAAATTTTTCTTATCAGTGTTATTAGATATCTTTCTCTGAATTACATACATTTCCCATTGCACTGAATAAGCCATTGAATCGTTCTGCATCTGTTCAATACTATATTTTTCTGTTAGATTGTTTTCATTCTGAGTAACCTCCACATTTTGATAGCTCTGTCTTAATGATTATGTCTGTGCATATGAAGTGTGTGTGCAGGGGGTGGGACTTATGCAAGGTGCTGTATTAGGCAGGCTAAAGGGGTTAGAGGCAGCGATTCCACAAGGGCTGTCTGTGCAAAGACAAGCTTGAGCATTCATTAGCTGCTCAATCAAAACAATGAGAATAGGGACCAGAGTTTCAGTGACATTCAAGAATGAAGACTGGAGGTCTCCCTGGATCATTGCTGACATGAGTCTATGCTTACCTTTATTACTCAACATAGTCCAGGCAGTGTTAGCCAGAACATTTGGACAGGAAAAGATTTTTAAGAGACATGGAAACTGAAAAAAGGCACAATTTTCTCTATTGACAATAGAGCGAATGTCATTAATATTTCAAATTTGGTAATATTCTTCAATAATTTTCTTATGTATTTGTTCATACATAGACACATATATGTCATATACAGTTTAAACATGGTTTGTAACTTTCATACCTGCATAAGTACTCTCAGCTTAGGTAGACCAGTTGTACTTTGTGCAATGGCTTATGCTTACTGAGTTTTCTACTTTGCCTTCTTTATTTAGCCTAGTAGGAGCACTCAGTAGAGTTGTGACCTGTAAGAGCATTTTAAATTCTTCTAATCTGAATAAGTGGGACTTTTTCTTCAATTCAGTGCAACCCATCTCAGTACTGGTAGATATTCCACTGAACCTGATATATCTCCAAGAGACTAACTAACAGCAAGCATTATAATTACAGAGTCCCATGAGCTGGCACAGTGTCATTCATTCACATTGTAGACATGCACAGGCTTTTTCTGCATAAATTAATACATACCAAACAGAAACCATTTCTTTAAAATTAAAAGGGTCAAGGCTTTAATTCAGTTAGATCATAATGAGTATGAATGGAAGAAAGTTAAAAATTGCTACAGAGGCACATTGACATCACATGATGAAATCGTTACATATCAGGGATAGAAACTTTCAATTGTCAGTACAGCTAACACAGTGTTATGTAATTGTTAGCTAAACTATATATATTATGGAGTCTCATCAGGCAACAATGCCTGAAAGGGACTAGAGAAGAGAAAAATTGCAAATGGTATTGGTGAAGATATCGTAACATTCATGGTCTAGCTGAAACACTCCTAAACTCAGAATGTGGCCTTTGGAAAGGATCTAATTTGGGATGTTTCATTTGTTTTGCTTTGTTTATCATTATATGAATTAATTATATTTCTCACTTGTCCTGTGAGTCTCATGACTTTTGAAGAGTGCTACAATAGTGTAGAAGAGTTAAAAGAAGGAATTCAAATTTAAGCCCAACAGTAAACACTATAGTAATAATCATACAGAAACAAAAACCTTGATGACTCTCTTTACTCTTGCACCAAAATATATGCATTTTACATGTGGTAACATGGGTTGAGAAACTAGAAGAGGCAATTATAAGGGAGACTAGGTTTGTGGATTTGCTGTGGCAAAGACAGCAATATGAAAGATTTTAAAACTGCATCTTGAATTTGATCTAATAAAATTTATGTGGAGGTTGAAGAATGGAAAATAGAAATAATGATTAGAAAATAGAAATATGGTACTGCCTAAATGACTAGAAAAATTATTTTTAATAGCCAATGCAAATTTATAGAGTTTTAATGTTAATTATCTGTTTTAAGGAAGGAGCATAGGCAATAAATAGTCCATATTCTACAAATGATAATTGTGATATTTTGAATTTTTCAATTTTTTAAATATTTTATTTAAATAAAAAATAAAAGAAAATTTAAAAAGCAAAATAGAAAAATGAGAAAAAAGTAGAATGTGGAATTCCAAAAAATTAACATCATAAAACTGCTAGTTGATACATTACATATTGTCATCTTAACAATAGTTGTTAAAGTTACAAAGTCAAAGCATAAAAAGTGGCTAGACACTCTAACATTGACAATGCAAACTCTTCTGTTCAATGATGGAACAAAAGCTCAGTATTATGGTCATCTATCTTACACTCTATACGTATCATTACTTCCTTCTGAGCACTTTTCTTCCCTTTCACTTTTATAGTATCTATTATACTTTTTGGATCCCATTATTCTGTTAGTTCTTATTATTCAATTTTTAATGAATAAATATGATCTAAATTAATTCATTTTTAGATTTTTTAACAGAAAAATAACAAGTAGAATAACCAGGTTTTCAGTTTATGGAACTAATTTGGCACTTAGATACTTAAGAAACTCAACTTTTTTTTTTTTTTTTTTTTTCTGTACCAGGGATGGAACTCATGACCTCATGCTTTCCAGGCAGGCACTTAAGCCACTGAACTAAATCTCCAGCAGAAACTCAATATATTTTACAACTTGGTATACAATAGCAATAATAGAGAATTATCTTAAATGTCACAAAAAATAAACTATTTTTATTTGTATTTTAAATTCACAGCATGAAAGAACATTTTTAAAAATAAAAACTAGACTCTGAGATTATAAGACCTGATAATATAATTTTACATTCCATTATAGGCAAAGGGACATTGTTTTAAAGACTAAAGCAATTCAAGTTGCAATTCTCTCATAAAAACTTATAGTAACAGAAAAAAAAAGAGGTTGTGTAAAGGAATACAATTCACTTGGTGAACATGTATAAATGTAAAACTTTCTAAAGGATGTTTAAAATATGTTGCCTGCTAATGTTCATATTATTCCTTTATTGTGTGTAAAAAAATTTAAAATATTTTAAATCTAATTTTTCAAGAGTTTTTGAAATGTAAATATGACATTTACATCTTTCTTAAACAATTTAGAATAACATAAATAGACTGAAATTTCAAACTTCTGTTTTTAGACAATGAAATATAGATCTTGCTAACATGCCTCAACCTTTGAGTCCAAGATTATACACCATAATCACATATATAACGTTTAAGAAATGATATTAGCCAGTGTAACAAAGTTTCTGCCTACTAGAGAATCACCTACCTTCTCTCAGTCATTTCTGATTATCCTTTTGTACATGAATCATAATACTGTTACTTCATATTCATTTTGATATGTGTGTATAAGATTTTTTTATATTTTCATACTTTATTTTCCTGAAATAATGTTTTGTAAAAGCTTAAAGATAAACACAACTTCATTAACTATGCTACTTTTCCACTTGGAGTATTTTCCGGAGTCTATACCTTACCCCGATACTCACATCCATAGAGGTCCATGTTCTTTTTCAAAGATACAATAGTATTTTCATGTAGCTTGAGCTCTGCTTCCTGTATAGAGACACTTCTCAATGTGTAAAACGAATATAAATCAATGGGCTCATTGTGAATTAAAACTATCTTAAGGTAAAATCCCTTGACTACACATAAACCACTGATCCCTCACACTTAGGAGTGCATTACCTCGCACTGTACCAGGTGCTTTCTTGGGCTCTGAGGCTGCCTGGTGCTGCTCAGCAGTGAGAAAACAACATACAGTATATTTGTAGCCAACAAAGAAACCAAATTCAAGAAAAACACTCTTTTCCACTATTAGGAAGTGAACATGGAAAGCTGAAATGTAAGTTTCAGAACACCAGATGCAGCCTTTCAAATAGTTTTGCTCATTTCCTGGTTGAACCCAGTTGCTGGTGTACTTGGAGGGGTGCAGCTAGACAGGAATAAAGCAATGAAGAGTAGGATAAAAGTAACAGTATAAGGAAAAATATAGACAACAAAGATAAAAATATAGAAGATTCTAAACCAATAATTCATTAATAATCAATCTAGAAAACTGTGAGATTCATTTTTCTTAATTTTAGTAAAGTCCTTAGTCTCAAGGAATCTTCCTCCCAAATGCATCTCAGCTGTAATACTTTTTCTCAGTTATACTGCTAGGCTCTGCTGGATGGAGGTAAAGAATGATACTGAATATTTCACAGTGCACAAGAAAAGTCCCTACCATGAGAGTTATCTTGACAAAATGTCAATAATCGTAGAGTAGAAAACCCTTACTAGGCAGACAGTCACAATAACTTCCTAATCTTAGCCCTCCTTCAGAATCTGGCTCACATTAGAAATAATCAGTTACGACCACACCACTTACTAATTGAGTTTGTGCTACCTATAAAACATTCAAGAAGTGTCTTGTAATATGCAGGTAAAATTTAAAGTTAAAGGTCAGGGGAAAATATTTTTGGAGATACAAGAAGAAAACAGAATGAACTTGTAATGGCTGAAAATGCAGACATGTTTAAAATTTTCTTGATAAAAATGTTATAAGAAAATAAAGAAATCAATAAAACATTTATATTTACACCCCCTTACGGTGTCCAATCACTGGAAAGTACTGATCTGTTCTCTTAATTCTAGGAGATTAATGAGTGAGAACACATATTCTTAACCCTTCCATTCATTCTCATTTTAGAAAAGTCTCTAAAGTAATAGAAAACCTTTTCAAGTAACAGAACCAAAAGAGGAACAACCAGTCTCTTTCAAATGTGAAAATCTAGGGGTTACAGAAGAGAAGGCAAAGGACAAATTGGAAGACATACAGCCCCAGTTGACTGCTGACCTTTCTTAAATTCTGACCCTTTCAATCCACTCTTGGATGCATCAGGAAGTGGAGGAAACAGAGATAGAACTGTTTCATCAATCTTTTCTATGAAGTCTTTAAAATGCTGCCCAGTTCACAGCACAGGGTCATTTTTCCATATAGAAAAAGAAAATTGTCTTTACAGAAACTGTGCTTATAATCATTTTGCTCAATATAATTTTGGTATTTTTCAGGTGCCAAAAGGTCGCATTACACATGCATATTATTACCACAGCAGTATGAGATTTTATATTAGCTTGTGGAGTAAAAACCTGTTTCAATATTTGACCCAACTCTTCCCAAGAGGAAAGGAAAGCTTTTATTTGTATTAGATTCTGCCACTTCTAAACACTGTTTAAATATTTTAATTTCATCGTTTGCTCACATTATTAAATAGTTTGCATGACAAAATAAATATTACAGTTAGAAAAAATAAACCACTTATCAAGTGCAGATTCAGCCATATAATTAGAAGGCATTTGATTATACATTTAATTGCTCAAAGAGAGATGAAACTTTCTTATTGTCTTGTTCACATTCAGTTTTCTATTCCTCAGACTGCATACAATGAATACAGGAATTAAGAGAAGGAAGAGGAATGACAGATAGTCAAATAGAATAATAAATTATAAGAAACAACAAAAAACTACAATTCAGAAAACATTTTTCACATATATTTATCTTGCCCATATCCCTCAACACATTTAACTGAAAAATTACAAATGTACTTTACAGGTTTATCGCTAACAGTATGACATGATAATGGATCAAATATAATATTATATAGTCAGTTTTGTATTTGCTTTATATTAACTGACCATCAAAAATTTGCAACGCAGCAAGTTTCTTGCTTGTTTATAGCTATGAACAAAGCAAATAAGCACCTTTTAAATTTGGAATACAGAAGAAGAGAAATCAGTGAAGTAACTACATAATTATTTTACTAAAATGCTGATAAATGATGTCTGGAAAATTGCAAGCTGCTATCAGAGAATAAAGCAGAGACCATGACTTAAATCTTGAGATTGAGATAATGCTTTCTCAGTGAGGCTATGAATGGCTTGAATTATGAGGGATTTGTAATAATCGGATGGATGAGGAAAAGGTGAATTTCATTCTAAAAAGGAAAGGAATGACTGAAAATTATTAGAAACAAGGCAAATATTATTAGAGAAACTACAAAAAAACCTAGAAAAAATAAGAAATGAGGATGGTTAATGGATTGGAGAAATATAGGGGATAGCACTAAAAAATGAAAGGGTTGAATCATATATATCTTTAGAATCTATAATAAAAATTGCAATCATTATGCTATACCAATTGAAAGTTGTTAAAACTTTGAAGGAGTATATTCAGCTGCCAAGAGATATTGCTATTTTTATTTCCTATATTCCAGTATGGTTGAAATCAAATTAAAAATAAAATAAGATATTTAGGAAAACAAACAAAAAGTTACTCAGGAAAATACTAGGTCAAATAATTTTATTTGCTGTCAGAAAATATGTGGAAAAATAGTTTCAATTATAGAGGAACTGATATACTCATAATTAGTACGCACACAATATAGAGTGTGATAAGGCGTGGAACATTAATTTAAAATTCTAGAGACAAATCTCTCAAAAAGTATTCACTGATCCATCACAAAGCCTAGCCAGAACAAAAGGACTGGTTTTTGACAATTATCTGAATCACCAACAGCACGGTTCAGATACAGTTGGAATACTGTCCTTGAGATTTAAAAGGCCAGAGTAGATTTAGGAAGAAGAAAGCATGTATTGCTTACCACTGAGCCTCCACTTGTAGATATGAGGGGTCACGTGCAGAGTGGTGTGTTGGAGCAGGTTGGTGATCTAAGAAGCACCTGTTGCTTCTTGATTGGTTCTTTATGAAAGTCTGAGTTGAGGGTTTCAACATAGGAATGAGAAGCCATTCTTTTATTGGCTGCTCTTTTGTTTGGTTCTGGAGCAAAAGTGCTGGGCACATTGCTTCTCTTACCTTTTCCTCTTCTCCATCCTCGGGTCTGTAACTAAAGTAAGGCATTTTAATTTTTCTTCTTTGCCAGTCAAAATTATGACTTCATGTTTCCAGCTCAAAAAAAAAAAAATAGAAGTCTGGAGGTTTCATTCGACGTTTAACTTTAAAAATTAATGTTGGAGTAAAAGTATTAGGGGTATAAAATTTAGATGCTTTGAAATTGAGATATCAATTATACTCACAAGTGGAGATGTGAAAATATCTCGGAAAACAGGTAACATGATTATTTACATAATGTATCATCTCAAAAACGAATGCATAAATGAATAAAGAAGATGTTTAACAGAGTATTTGTTTGCTTTCAGGAGAAGCAGAAAGTACTTAATAGACAAAAGTGAAAAGTGCACAGAAAATTAAATTACTTGCCAAACTTCATCTGCAAGCAAGCAAATAATTAAAATAGAAAAGAAATGCAAACTTACATTAAATTATGTTCAGACCAGCAGCTATTTATTTTTAAAATTGGAACACTTTTCTCTGAACTTATGATATATTGAAATTCATTATAAATAATATTCATACACCTCTCTAAGTCAAATACATAGTATGCCAAATGTTTTTTGTCATACATTTTCCTTTCAGTCTTTTGTGCAGAATCTAGCATAAAAATTCATGAGATAAATGGGATTTCTAAAGAAAGACCTAGATGTGATTTTATTGAATAATTTTTAATAAATAAGAAATGAAATCTAATTTAAAAACATATCACTAGACTAACATTTTTTTTGTGTAATGCACATTAGAATATTATATACAGGTGAGTAAATTTCTATAAAATAACATTAAATGTTATCTATTAATCATTACTGTTTCTTACCAATTTGTCTCTAATTCATGTTTTCTTATCCTATTTGATATTACAAATTAATTTAGTTACAACATTTCATATATAATGCTATTATATTGAGATATATATTCTATTCAAATTAAATATTTTGCCAGTTTCATCAACAACTTTGCCTTCCATAATTTAATTTACTGGAAAAGGGAAGTAGTACAGATGAGTAATTTAATATCTTTTAATAGAAGAAAATTATATTTGCCTTAAGAAATATTGTTTTCAAAAGTAAGAGTGTATATTCATAGGCAATAAAGTGTACTTTCTGTAGGACATTTTTGGTTTTTCACCTACTTTTGAGAAGGAAATGGAGAAATCAATATTCTCAGTATAAGTGATGGCATAAACATTAGAATATCTACTTTAATTTAAGCAAATTTATTTCATGTTGAGATAATGTAATTAAAAATAAAATCTTCAAACACTGAAAAATCTGCAAATTCAGAAAAGAATGAAAACAATTTAATCATAAGCATGAAACTAGTATGTGACACTCGTTACAGAAAATTCACTAAATGAATTGCAGATGGTAAGATAGTTAATTTCTCCTTTCACAGAGTCATGCAGATATAGCTTATTGTGTACAGTTTTCTCTGTCTACTTGAATTCTATGTAGGTGATCCCCATAGAGGATAAAAGATAGTGGGAAAAAATAATGACTATACTGATGATGAACAAACTTGGTCTTCGTGGCATTATTCTCTTAAAAATACTGTAAAATAGCTACTTGCATAGTATCTATATTTTAGGAATTATAAGTAATCTAGGAATTATTTAAAGTAGACATACATGTGTAGCCTGTATATAAACACTACATCATTTCATAGAAAGTACTCAAGCATCTACAGATTTGATAAACATGGATGTCATACAAACAATGTCCCATGGAAATAGAGGCAAAACTGTAGATGTTTCAAGATAAATAATGACCAGTCATCAAGTAAGAGGACTGGAGAAGGACTTGTTACATTGAGTTCGTCCTAATTTCATTCTGTAATTGGGGTTCATATTCAAGATTAGCAATAGTGCTATTGCTATGCAAGGAAAAATAAACTTGTGTCTTAAAAACTATGAGAAATTTTGCAACTTGAAAACTATAGTATACTCAGGGATATAAAAATTTTGAATGTTTAGTGTATGATTTTAATTGGGAGATAATACTGTGCATATAATACTAATAATAAATAGTAAAATTTGATTCATAGTGAGCAAGACACAAATAATTTTCTTGAGTATACATTACTTTTACAAATATTGTGGTAATTTTATTGTTTATCTGTCAAATTACTACCTATCTAAATATTACTTGGCAGTTTCTAGTGACATCTTTACACCCAGGTCTAAAGAGTAGATTAACTCTTGATCCTAATAATCTAACTCTTTAATTATGAGTGATTTAAAAGGCTTAAGATTTTTTTCAGAGCCTCTGTAAATTGTACTATCAACATGATATTATCTAATAATGCAAGTAATTATTTAAAATGATATAAGCAGCTACTCCATTGTCTCTAAGTGCTTTGAAACAGATATGAAATTTAATAATTTTTATTGCCATCACATAATGTACACATCTTCTTATGAGGACAAGCTTAAAAAACATAGATTGAATTTCTAATGTTTAATATATTTGGCTGTAGTTATTTTAAATCTCAGGAGTAACCACTTCATTAGGTATTTTTTGTTTTCAGGTGGTCTATACTAATAGTAACACAGTCTTCATTAAACATTCATTCTTACTTATCAGTCTATACTTGATCAGGAGAAAAATTGTATCAATATTAATGAAGTCACAATAAACCTGACTTTTACAGTATTTGTTTTATGTTTCAGATTCCTGTTTTCCTATTGATTAA
Organism: Hydrochoerus hydrochaeris; assembly: GCA_004027455.1. Classification (NCBI taxonomy): domain Eukaryota; kingdom Metazoa; phylum Chordata; class Mammalia; order Rodentia; family Hydrochaeridae; genus Hydrochoerus; species Hydrochoerus hydrochaeris. The sequence goes on along the minus strand of PVLA01000344.1, from coordinate 250,529 downwards.
AATTTCTCAAGCATGTTGAAATATTTTTGTGTCTCATTCAGAGTTTGAGATATTCAGATGCATATTGATTAATTTTTATTGTGTTACTTTAAAAATTACTAATCTCATGTTTACTCTTGTAATCCCATTGGTTAGGCTTGCCAGTCTAGATCCTATTTATACCAGGAAGACAAATATAGCTAATTGGAAGTGAGATGGTAAAAGACATTACTAAGATTACAGAAAAAAAGCAAATATTAGCAAATAGCGTTTGTGGTTTTATAAAATGTGACTTTGCGTAATAAAAATAACCTCACTGTGAAGACAGAACAGCAGTTTATGATAAATACCTTCTATTTTCTAGAGAAGTTTTTTTTTTTTTTCTTTTCAAGATCAGGTGTGCTTGTAAATCTAAATTTCAAATGTTTTTTTTTGAGTCATAGTCTTGTACTATGACACTGAGTTCACACATGAAACATGACTCCAGCTAACCATCCACTGTGATAACCAAATGCATCAGCAGACAGTTTGCAAAATTTCTCTCAAACCTGACGAGAGCTCTTTTGTTTGTGGGGTTTTTTTTTTGGTGTGGGGGGGGGGTTCCTCCTGATTTAGAGCACAGTTATGTAGTTGAAACCTAGTCCCCGAGAGTACAGGAATAGTCAACTTCCTCAATGCTCGGTATCTACAAAGTGAAAAAGGTTGAGTGTGTCCATTTTCTTACCTGAATGTCTACTTTTTACCTATATGCTTTTTTATACTGTAGAAAAGGATCCTTTCCCTCAGACATACAAGCCATAAGTATATGAAAATTCTTATCATTCACATGTATTTACTCTATGGATTTCACATATCTAAATGTTCTTGTGATTTTTTTAGGAGCCGATAAAAAACTTCTAATCAAAATTGTATCTCTGTTTTACATTTTTTATAAATTAGTACACATAATAAGAATTTAGTCACGTTAAAACTCATTTTTATTCAAATGATTTTGCTGACAGTGTGACATCACTAAACAAATCAAATAAGGTTTGAGATATAAGAATTATCGACATTTCCTCAGTCTACAACCTAACAGTCCCTGATCACCAGCATTTTTCTTTTTCTCTGAAACTTTTTGCAGTTCACATAGAAGTGAGATCAATATTTGGAATAATTTTTAATAATTTGTATTAATTCTTTAAAAGCTTGCTATACTTTATCCATGAAGATATCAGACCTTGGACTTCTCTTTAGTGAGATTTTTAAAAATTCCATTGTATTTTTTTTACTGGTTCTTTTTACTGACTGTTTAGATTTTCTTTTTCTTCATTATTCAGTCTTGTAGCTTTTTTGCTTTCAGGAATTCATCCATTTCTTATAGATTGTGTAATTGACTGGTTTACAATTGGTCTTTGAATTCTCATATCATCCTTTGTATTTCAAATGCATCCATTTTCATACAAATCATTTAGGATTATCTTTATGGCAAAGTAGTACTACACTGTATTGTTCGTTCATCTGTTGATGGTAAAATAGGCAAATTCAAAGATTTAAATCTTAAGAATTGGCTACTATAAATTAGAATGCATTCACCACTGTAATATGACATTTTTAATTCTTTCTAGAAGACAACTAGAAGGAAAACAGTTGGGTCAAATGCAATTTCTCCTTTAGTTTTGTAAAGAATCTGTATACTAATTTCTACAGTCTTTGTTTTGGTGTACAGTCCCATCAATGTAAAAAGGCTCTTTTTCACTAGAGCCTTGTAAGTATTTGCAGTTTGATTTCTTGGTCATAATGATCAGGTCCTTATCTCTCATAGGCTTCATGCAATAGGTTTTGTATAGCAATACATAAGTTTCTGATAATATCAAGCACCCATTTGCTTGCTGTATAAATCATGTTCCAATTTTAAAGTTTTGCAAGTGTCCATAAATTAGTGAGAATTTCACAGTAACTGTGTTTTGAATGAATAATTTTACCATCAACTATTATGTATAGTATGTATGAATAAAAATACACATTTTATACATTGGCACATACATCATTAGAATTAACAAAGATTTATTTTTTATAAAAGTGCAAATTTTAAAGTTAATTTTAATTGGTTAAATTTTCTATTGAAATTATTATTTTTAACAATAAAAAGAATATATATGAAAATAATTTAATTTATACTCTTCTCCAAAATACTTTCGAATGTTTTTACTTTTGATTATGGTTATATGTTATATTTCTTTTAGGGATAATTAGAAGTAAACATGAAGGAATTTTAATATTTTAAAATGAAGAAAATCAAGGTTAAAATGATGAAAATCTTCACTAATGGCTATTATTTTTTTCAATACTAGAATAAATCATAGTGAGTAGAACTGCATCAAATGCAATTTTTAAGCAAAAAGTTACAAACTTTCATACATATTTATATATGTAAGTTATTAAAATAAAGAAGAAAGGTATCCCCATCACATTTCCAACACTACATTAAATATAATCTACCAAACTTTTTTGTTCTTAAGAATATGTAATTGTTGGTCAAATCAATAAAAGTAAAATAGTGTTTGCATACTACTCATGGCATAGTAGTAGTAAATGTGTGTCCTGTAAGAGTAAAATAATTCATTAAATAAACAAATTTCTTAAGTTGAAAACTCTAAAGCAAATATTCTCATTGTTCCTAATTAAGCAGTTTTTACAAACACAGAAAATGAATTAAAAAATACAGATTTGTGAAAAATCTATTCGTAGTATGGGAAAAATCAAGGATTATTTTAATAAAATGGAAGTTACATTAAAAAAACTAAGTCAATGTGATTAAGTTCCAATTGAAGAAGAAAGGTATTGGGAAAAAATAATTTATATGCACTTAGAAACATTAAAAACATAAAAATAAGTCAGAAAACTATTCTACTTTTTGTATTGCTGCCATATGTAAAGTCTGAGTGCCTTTGTTCTTGAGTAATGCTTATCAACAATCTCTATAGAAGGGAAATTAATCAACTGAGCTCAGTCACCTCTGTGTTCTGCTTCTGAGTTAAGGTCAAGTGGGTTGGTATTTCTATAATTATCCTTTCATTGCATAAGTAGATTTATATCCCAGGAATTTTATAAAGAAAATATGTTTATTAAAGTCGTAACATGCAGGTCAATTACTAAAGATTTTTTAACTCATTGAATGTGTACTTTGTGGGCTTTTTCAGTTTTTTATGGAAATATAAAGCAAAATATTGGGATAAGAAAAATAGTAATATATTATGTATTGTTATTATCAAAATAGTTATTCAGAGTACAAGATATGGTCATAAAAATTTCTCTACACAATAGCATAAATCTTTCTTTACACTGAACTAAGAGAAACTAGTAATATAACTTTCCTATATTTATTTTCCTTTTCCCTTCTTTCTTTTCTTCTTTCCCCCACCATAGTTCTTTTTTCCTTTTAAACAATTTCTTCCCACTTCACACTATCTATAGTACATTTTGGACCTTATTTACTCTTTTAGTTTCTCATAGCAGAAAAATTTGTAATAGCTAAATCTTGGAAACAACCCACATGCCTGTCAACTGAGGAATGGATAAAAAAGATGTGATCTTTTTATATAATGGAGCACTCAGCCATAAAGAATTATGAATTTGAGACATTTGTAGGTAAATGGATGCAATTTGAGACCATACTCATAAATCAGACTCACATATGTCTGCTGCTGTTTAAAGATATTTTAAAATTTGAGCAACTAAGTTTATGTCTGATATTACTTTTTATATGAGGTTATGATAAAATTTCAGTGATTAAATGAGAAGCTCTATGAAGCTCTTGAAATATTGGAGAAGCTTGTATGCAACAGTAATTGGAGTTAGCATTGTTTAAAGTAATTTGATAAAATGAATACATAATTATATAAGATGTAATACTTAATTTACTAATAATTAACAAACATATAAAAGTGTTTATGGGCCATTTCATCATTTGTGCCATCATTAAAAAAATGTTTTGCATTTTATGGTGGCTACTTGGGAAAAAGACAAATACAAAAATAAAGAGAAGAATGAAAAAGGAAGAGGAGAATATTTACACAAGTAGAACATGTTTGGCATGGAAAGAAATAAAGAAATGAAGTTCTTGGCATAAGATAGGATATTCTTTAATGCATGGGGGAATGGTATGCTATAATATGTACACTGATCAATGTACTTATACATTTTGGTACATGTTTACGTCTGTGCACAGTGAAGTTTCCTTGTCTGTTTTCATCATTTACATTCCTCTTTTCCATTACTAGGACAAAATATCTGAAAATTTCAACTTTAAGGGGAACAGTTTTATTGTGGTGCCCATGAGAAATACACTGTCCAACACTTATGTCTCCAGTGACCCACTACCAAATGGGCATCACCTTGTAACAGTACATTCAGCTGTGAGTATCTATCAGGTGATCAAGTCACTGAAGAGTAGAGCATCCTCATGATCCGCTAATCTTTTCAGGAATCTCTTAATGCCAATTGATGGTTAAGATCAGTTGGCATAGATACCTGTTCTTATTTGATCAGTGCTATAGACCAAAATCCCTTAAATGCAAAGTTATTGTTAATTCTCACAATTTCACATGCGAATCTGTTTATCAATTAGGTAGCCACCTATGATGGCTTTTGAAGATGCCCTAAGAAGCATCTGTGGAGTATGACAAATGCAGATTTTTTAAAATGTTTTTTTTTATTTTAAAGAGAAAAACAGAAAAATCATAAGGAAACAAACAATAGAAAATAAAATAGAGATATAAGATTACAAAACAAAATGATAAAATTTAACAATGCTTGTTGTATTGCATATTGTTATCTTCAAAATAACACATTACCAGTAACAGGCATGCAAAATTGAGTAAAGAATATGAGCATTAACTGTTCCTTTCATCAACTAATGGAAATAGTGATACAATTATCTTTGCTACTTTGTGTTTATATGTATATATACTACTTTCCTTTTTTTCTACTTTCTCATGTCTCAGTTATTCTTTCCTTTTGAGCACTTTCCTCCCCTTTTACTATGTCTATTATAACTTTGGCATCTTTATTACTCTTTCAGCTTTTTTTATTTGAGAGAAACACTGTGGTGTTTGAACATGTGAGCCTCATTTATTTCACTTATGAGTATGGTCTCTAGTTGCACCCATTTACTTATAAAAGCCTTGACTTTATTCTTCTTTATAGCTGAGTAGTATTCCATTACATAAAAATGCCACATATTTTTTATTAATTCCTCAGTTGATGGACATTTGGGTTATTTCCAAGACCTGACTATTACAAATTGTATGCTATAAACAATGGGGCACATATGTCACTGTGGAGTGATGTTTTCAGTTCTTCTGGGAAAATGCTCAGAAGAGGAATAGCTAGATTGAACAAAACCTCTAGCCCTAGTTTTTGAGAAATCTCCACACTGATTTCCACAGTGGTTATACCGGTGTACTTTCCCACCAATAATGGAGAAGTGTTCCCTTTTCCCCAAAGCATCTCCAGCATTTGTTATTGGTTGATTTCTTGATTTTAGCCATTCTTTCTGAAGTGAGATGGTATCTCAGTGTTGTTTTAATTTGCATTTCTTAAATGATCAATGATGTTGAATATTTTTTCATATATTTGTCATTTGTATTTCATCATCTGAGAAATGTATATTTTTGATGAGAGAGATGATATATTGTTTAAAAGCTATATTTTGTTTACAATATTTAGCAAACATGTATGAGTTTAAACTAAAATTACTATTTTCTAGACTGCCCTATTTTTATGATATAATTGCTATGGGAAAATAATGAAGATCATAAAATTAATAGAGTGTAGTAAATTTTTTAGACTAGATCAGGCTATCAATTTGATTTAGTGGTTTGGACTCCTGGAGTAGAAGAAGGACTGTACAAGGAACCATCTCCATGCAGTGAATGCTGCTTTCTTCCACTTTCATGGACACTAGAAACATGGGAAGACTTTGATTCCTCAGGAAAAAAACTCATAAAACTGACATCCATATCTATATATAAAAACATTAATATCCCATGATATCATAAGCCAGAGAATTTGCAATGTACAATAATTTCTTTTCTTCATTAACTTCTTAATCAACACAAAATGTGCAAACATATTTATTTCAAAAAGACCAAATCCAAAATGGGAGATAAATAAGCAGTTTTAAAGAAAAAGGTAGAAATGGCCCTCAGATTTTTGGAAGGAAATGTTCAGCCTTTTTGACTATTAGAGGAATTTAAATTTTTAAAAATACATTATTTTATTTCAGACAGAGGTGTCACTATCAAGGACTCAAAAGACATATACTGGAGAGGTTACGGGAAATGAGCAATTCTTTTATACTTTTTGGGGGATATAAAATTGTACAGCAACTATGGAAATCAATAGGGATATTAAAATATGTAGAGAGACACAGCAATGCCTCTTCTTGTTATTTTCCAAAAAGAGTTAGACATAATATTAATATGATAAATGCATACCCATATTTATATCAGCCTAATTCATAATAGCTAAGTTACAAAAACATTATATATGCTCAACAATAAGTGAACAGATAAAATCCATGGTTTGTATACCTAGCTGAGGAGTATGAGACATAGGATAAATTTGAATAATCTGTTTTTTATAAAAGGATTCATTTTAGGTCCACAGTGCTAAGTGAAATCAATTAGATTCAGAAGATTAAATATTACAGGGCTTCTCTTCTATAACAAACAAAAGTATAAATAATTTTAAGACATAACATGAGAAAGCCAGAAAGACTTTTTGGAAGTGAGATGGTGGCTGGAGATGTAAGAAGAAAGGAATGAAGGGGAAGAAGTGAAAGGAGATAAAGATGGAGGCATGACATGCCTGTGTACCAATATATTCACTATGTCTCACAACCGTACACTAATGAAAACACAAAAGCAAAGCACGAGATAGAAGGTGGCCACTGCAAAAGTACAATTCAGTGATAGATACAGGAAATTTGTACATTGTCAGATGTGAAAAAGTGACGGGTATCAATCCATTTCTGACTGTGCATCCATTTACTTGTATGAGAATGACATGAAGATGTCAGGCCTCTAAGTGAAGATTCCCACAGACATCAAAGACAGAGACAAAGACACATCGAAAACCATAAGCCAAACCATTCTAGGTGACTTCAAACCCTGAGGTTAGAAAGCTTGTGTAGGACTTTTGGTTTATTCCAAATGTTTGTGTTTGATAACTTTTTCAAATGTCTATGGCTGTCTTGATGAAAATAATTAGGTATGGCATGTCTGTCAGAAAACCAAATTAATATAAAATATGTGTAGGTCTTACATGACTCAGACATGGTGAGCTGTATGTCTGTCTGTTGGAAATAAAAACACATGACACTGATAATGAATTGTTGCTCATCAGAAAAATAAGCACATGAAACCAATAGAGCTAGGAGTGGTGACACACCCCTGTAATCTCAGCACTAAGGGATTCGGAGGCAGGAAGATGGCTAGCTCATGGTTAGCAAGGAGGTGATGTCTTGTTCCCCAGTAAAAAGTAAATCCTGTTCCTGGATGTACCTCAAGCCAATGGCCCTGCATATAGCTAAAATTGATTTATAATTTAAATCATCTCTTATTCAATAAATTAAGCATGTCTTTCAGCTGTTTTGTTTTTATGTAGTGCATTATAAAAATGCACAATTACCAACAAAAACACAGAAAATGTTTGTTGTAAATCTGCAAGATATGTGTTACAAAATCCAGATGCAAAAACAAATTAATTATTCAAAATGAAAATTTCAAGTAATGAAAAGCATTCGGATAATCAGTGGTAATCAAATAAAGAAGCAGGTGCCACACTGCCAATTTAGAAAAGTAAAATACTGACTATAAGCAAACAAACATATGTGTGTATACAATATACTCTAAATCAATACAAAAGAGAAACATAGTGATCAACAAGTTTATACACACACACACACACTCTCACACACAAATACTTCATCAACTCATTCATAACTTTTTCAGGGGATGCATGTTACATTGAAGCTTGTAGGATATTTTTCCAGCTGATTGCTCTCTTAATTACAGACTTTCCCTCTGCCTAGTAATTAGTGATGACTTACCACTACTTTAGCATTCCAACCCATTGATGATGAAACTAGGAAATTTACATCACTTGCTGGTACTAGGAAATTTACCAGTTTGCATATGGCTATATCTAGCTTCAAGAGAGGCTGTGGAAAGAACACTTTAGCTAGTGAGCTTGCAATATTATGCACAGTGTAAACCTTTAAATATTATAGAAAGCAGTAACAACTTTGGATACTCTATAAGCAGACTAATTTGTTTATAAAATTCTACCATTTGAATATTGTTGCATATCAAATGTCCATGTTACATGGCCACTTCCTTCCAGTAAGCATGTTGAGGGGTTGGGGATTTAGCTCAGCGGCATAAGCTCCTGCCTTGCAAGCACGTGGTCGTGAGTTTGATCCTTGGTGCCAAAAAAAAACTTAAAAAAAAAAAAGAAAGAAAGAAAAAAAAAAAGCATGTTGAAAGTACAAAACCAAGAACCAAAAAGGATTACATACTGTGTTGTAACAATTCTTACCTTATGTACTTATTGTAAAAAGTATTAAAAAGAATCACAGCATTTTAAATGAAGGTTTGGAAGCTATGAAGCATCAAACATTACTGAGTGCATGTAAAGTATCACCTTATATTTAATAAGGAGTCGTGTTGATGTGGAAAATTGCAATATTTTTTAGTTTCTATGGTCCACCATAGAATTCTGTATTATTCCATTCTATGACTACAGTCAATTTATTATTTAACTCTAATTAGTGAGATAATAAATACATAATTTTCTCATGTTTCCAAATTTTCAAGTATTATACTTTGTGAAAGGGGAATTAATTTCTTATAACGCTATGTAAGAATGCCAAGTATTTGCTTTTAATAAGCAACTTATATTTTCTAATATTGACCTTCACCATTTTTTTTACTTAATCTGCCATTTATTGCTATTGTTGATTGAATTATTGGGAGTTTGGTGTTATTTAAATATGAGAATATAAAATTTGATGTAATTTATATAAAATAGTCCAAAGAGACAAAAAGTTATGTGAACATTACCATTCTTAAACAAAATTATCAAATGTTTCTGATGAACATGTTTACTACTTGTTATTTAACAAATTCCTAACATTCTATGATTAGAACGCATTTCATTATCATTTAAGAAAATCACACTAAGCTATTTTTAAATGAGGAGAAAAAATTAATAAATTGTTTATACAATGAGTTGGATAACATGTTTCCATTTCTGGTATAATTTAGATTAATAGTTGCTTTGTTGCTTTTCATATTTAATTTGATACCATTTATAATGAGTAAATCATCATTTTTAAAGCCCTGACATTTAAAACTTCGGGGTTAAGACAACTCATATGGTATCATACAAACAGAGCTCCAGTGTAAATTTCCATAAGACAATATGTGGAGGAAGTTTAGTGATCTTTGGTTTTGTTTATCTTGGGAGAAAATGATAGACAGGGGATACACTATATGAAGAAGGAGATGATAAGAAACCACAGGAAGACTATATCGAGGGTTTACGCAGAAGCTCAGGAATCATTTATACTCAGATTTTATCAGAACAAAAGACCAGACTGGGCTGGAAGCTGCAGTCATATAGAATATCCATAACTCTTGAAATGAAGCACTGCTATTTTACATATAATTATAATTATTATATATATAATAATTAAGAAGGAAAGAAAAGCTAAAATGTTTCCCAGAAACTTCCTTAAAATAAAAATAAAGAAAATAATTTCCTTAAAGTTTTGGTCCATATTAAAGAATCATTCTTTCACTCAATTACTGCAATCCTACAGCTCTTTTAAGACTTATTTGACTGAATTCTTAATATGCTGAAAACTGAAATTTCTAGGTGTTCGAATCATGGCTGCTTCTGATTTTTTCATTAGTGTCAATATAAAGCGCTTTCCTTCGGGACTCAAGAGACTTTATCAGCACGAATCTACTATTTCTTTCCTGATGCTTCCAGACTACTGAAGACTTCTAATTTACAATAATTAATCTCTTGAGAATACGATTTCTCATTTAACCCAAGGAGCAGCCACATTTCTCTGTGTTCAGCTTTGCAACTTGCTAGACAGGTCTTTTTGGTTTGTATTTCAGGAATTCAGTAAATTACACTGCAATAAACTTGGAGGACCCTGTTCTAAGAGCACAAATTCTGTGAACACCTCTTCTATGGAGAGGTGGCTTGCTGTGCAGGTCAAGAGCAGATGGCCTGGCTTTACACTGGCTTCTTCTTTATGGCTTACGTGATGCTAAAATCGTGCTCTAATCTGTCTGGCCTCAGTCGTTTTATCTGTATCTGTTTCACAGGTTTGTTTTGAAGACTGAGTTAATTTCTCTGAACAGCTTAGAAAGCACAGGAAACTCTAGATAATGCTACCATCAATGATAAAATTTTATTGTATCAAAAATTACGGTATAAGTGAAATTTTTGTGGAACAGAGTAATGAAATTAATATTAGAAGTGAATAAATTATTTTTCAAAAGAGAAACTATAGTTCTATAAAAGAATGATCAAAACTGAACTGAAGATGTCAGGAACAAAGAGAAAAATGTGGTTCACATTCATAAGCTTAAAATATAACACAGCATAATTTACTGTGAATAGAAGTTAATTTACATAATTATTAATATTGTCACTTTCTTCAACTTGAACATATTTTAGATTAGGTATAATTGACAGATAAATATTAAATGGTGATATATATGGTGTTACTCTATATCATGTATTTATGATATAGTCAAAATACATATATGATATAATTACTAATTCTGTGTTTCATAGTTTTCACTAAATTTAAAACAGGTATATGTTAATTGCCATAAGGGAGCAATTTTTGTGCTAATAAACATAAAACAAACCTAAAATATACTGAATTCACAAGAAAAATTTAATTTTAAATCAAAATGATGTTTTATTTTTTAAATATGTTTAAATATATATTTAGAAGAATTACCATTATCACACAAGTAAAATTATTGAAAGGGCTCAGGAATGATGCTTAGAATAGGAAGGGCAGTAGACTGGAAGCTTGAGTTATCCCACTGCACAGTGGATAGTCTGAGTCACATTCTAAAACTAACTTGCAGTGATGGAGTAGAAGTAGTTTCAAGACAGCTCTGCAACCAATATACACATTCTATTATCACACACTACTTTAAAATATATTTGGTTTCATTGAGGCATTTTAATTCATGCATATAACATTTTTATTATATCTACCTATTGCCCTGACTTATGTTCTTACCCTCACTTTCTTTTATACTTTCTTTTACATATTAGTGTTCCTTCTAATTTCATATCACCTTTTCTATAATTCCACTTATTAGGTAATAATTGGCTTTCTGAAAAATGACTTATGTCACTTAAACATTAGGGACCTAGATTGATTCTGTATCTTGACTATCATAAAGTATGTCACTACAAACATGAATATGCATCTTTATACTCTGCTGACCTTAAATTCTTCATGCATATACCAAAAACTGGTATAATTGGTGTATGAATATTTATTGTTTGAGGTTTTGCCATACTGATTTCCATAGAGGCTGTAGTAACTTACATCTCCACTAAAAAAATTTAAGGGTTGTTTTTTTACTAAATATTCTTGTCTTCCCTTATTTTTTTGCTATTCTTGCTGATACAGTATTGACTGGAATGAGATGCATTGTCAATGTAATTTTGATTGCAGTTCCCTGATGGCTAAATATGTTAAATATTTTCAATGTAATTATTTATCATTTGTATTATTATATCTCATTGGTTTCATTTACTGAGAATCAAACTTGGATATACACAGCACTGGCCTACAGCCAATTCTTAGTATTACTGAACAAAGCTTCAAGCCAAAATCATGAGTAATCAAACACTATATATGTATTATATGTTTCAAGAGATTAATAAACTTTATTTTGGGAATAATTGTAACTTCACAACCAAATTGAATGAAACACATGTAGTATTCTGAAAAATTTCTTCTGTCCCCATAGACACAATGGCCTCCAGCAACAACATTCTGAACACAAACATCTCATACCAGAATGCTTCATTTGTTAAACTGACGGACTTATATTACAGTAGCCTTCCCCCTCACAGCCAGTGATTCTCCGTAAGGTTCACTTCACGAGTTATGGACTATGTGGGTTTGACAAATGAAGAATGACACGTACCAAATACTACAATATTGCAGAAGCATTTCAAAGAAGAATTTTAATCACTAAATTTTCTGTGTTCTGACTATCCGTGTGTCCCTCTCCTCAGCCCTGGAAACAACAAATCGTTTGACTGCCTCCGTAATTTCCCTTTTTCTCAATATCACATAGCTGTTTGGCAAGGTTTACAGCCTCTATTATTTGTGTTGTTTCACTTTCTGACAAGTATTTTCGATTTACCCCATGTCATTTATTTTCCATGCTGAATAATATTCCATAGTCTACACGTATGTCATTTTATTTAAGTATCCACTATGGCAGAATTACTTGATTCACATCCCTGTTTTGACAATAGTGAACAATGTTGCTATAAACATCCAAATGAAAGGTTTTGTGTGAACATAATTTTCCAATTCATTTGAGTAAATATAAAGGGACACAACTGCTAATCACAAGATAAAGACATATTCCTCTGTGCTATTGGCAAACTGTCTTTCAAAATCAAAGTGAAATTTACTTTTATGCTTCAGCTATGAATGAGAGTTGCAATTGTTCCTTAGACTCAACATAATGCGTTGTTAATGTACTGAAATCTAGTCATTTTATTAGGTTTACAGGGGTGCATTCATTTTATTAATGGGCACTTTTCAAATCATGTACAACGCAAATAATCTTTTGTTGAGTATCTTTTTATCTTCTGACCATCTTCTTTGATGACTTGTCTGTGTCTTGCTCATTTTTAAGTCATGTTTTTTTCTCATCTTTGAATTTAAGAAAGCTTTTGGTATATTGTGTAAAATAGGTTTTACCAAGTGTTTTGAAAAAGTGTTTTTCATGTATCTGACCTCATTTTTTTGAAAGGCTGTGACTTTTAATTTGAAAGTTAGAAATTCCTTTGCTTTTTAATATAATTTTTTTTTGTACCAGGGATTGAACTCATGACTTCACGCTTGCAAGACAGGCACTTATACCACTGAGCTAAATCTCTGGCCCTTTAATATAATTTTTTATAACAATACTATCTTGGAACTATTAAACACTCAGTATATTTTAACAATGTATTAATATACATTGACTTTTTAAACATCAAAAAAGTGAAAAAGCAAACAGCTATTGCTGCCTTAGAAAAAGTACAAAAATTATAAAAATAACAAAATCTGAACTTAACAAGACTTCTGTCTTAACTGTACAATATTTTCATCTATAACCTATCTTAGTGCTTCATAAACATACAAAATTAGGAATGAGATGAATGTGTATCTGAAAAGAAAATAATGCATCACTTTAGTAAGAGTTTACAGAGTTTCAAAGAGCAGATGTTTTGCTTCTATAAAACTGTAGTTGACAAATTTGGTACTAGTGGGTGTTGAAAATTAGTTTTCATTTTTAGAAATTATTTGATACCATTTAGAGACCTTTGCTATTTATCATGCTGATTAAAAGCTGTCATTTGCAGCATTTATAGCCTTCAAGTATGTGTCAAAACTTTCTATCCAATTCAAATGTTCATCTGAAAAGGAATATTAAACTAAACCAGGGTATATATCTTTTCTTTTCATGAGCAATATATCAAAACTGTGTGGTAAGCTTCTTTCTAATACTATAGAGAATTTCACTGATTAAAACTTGAAAAATTCTTATCTAGACTGGGAAAGGCCTTTAGAACCAATGACAAATATGAATAGGTAAGAAATACTGCCTTGGAGTGTCATGATATAATGGCTTCAATTTCCATAAAAGCAACAATATCTCAAATCTATTTATCCCACAGGAAAAAATTGTGATGTCAGAGCACAAAGAAAATCACTGACTGAAGTTTGTGAATTGGAGGTGAGTTTTCATAAGAATTTTTTGCAATAGTCCTGGAGTTTCTTATATAGATACTTGGGAAACCAAATGGAAGAAAATTATAGGATTTATCATGAACTGATTTATAAGTATGATGTACTTTGGATAAAACTTTATGACATGACAATTATTTCAAAAACATCCTTTAAAAATCATGAATTGAAGAATCTAAGACTTTTCTATATATTTTTGAAGTATGATAGTATTTCACTAGTATTTTATAAATGTGAACTAATTAGAATCAGTTTCTATTGTGCATTCACAAAATTTCAATTTGCAACATTTTATATGAATTTTCTCATGGCCTTGAGATTCTTTTAGTAGATTTCATTGATACTAAGGGCTAAGAGATAAATTGCCAATTACGGTTTCTAAAAAGCATAGACATTATGGTGCAGCCACCATGGAAATAAATATGGAGATCCCTCAAAAAACTAGGATTGGAAGTTCCACTCAATCCAGCTATTTCTCTCCTGGGTATTTTCCCAGAAAAATTGAAAAGGTCATGCCACAGCAATATATGTACACCCATGTTTCTAGCAGTGCAATTTGTAATAGCTAAATCTTAGAAACAACCAAAATGCCCATCAACCACAGAATGGATGAAAAGATGTGACATTTTTACATGATGGAATATTGCTCAGCTATAAAAAGCGATGGTCCTGAGGCTTCATAGGTAATTGAAGGCAACTTGAGACTATCTTCATAAGTGAAATAAAATCAGACTCACATTTGTAAATATTGTATCATCTCACTAGTATAAAAATAATAATAAACTGAAAGAATAATAAGATCCAAAATTTATAATAGATATTGTAATAATGAAAGGGAGAGAAAATGCTCTAAAGGATATAATTGTATGCATATTTAGGTGTGCAAGATAGATATCCATACTACTAAGTTTTTGTTCATCAGACAGAATAGTTTGTGCTCTCATTTGATTGTCTACTTTTTATGCTTTGA
Organism: Hydrochoerus hydrochaeris; assembly: GCA_004027455.1. Classification (NCBI taxonomy): domain Eukaryota; kingdom Metazoa; phylum Chordata; class Mammalia; order Rodentia; family Hydrochaeridae; genus Hydrochoerus; species Hydrochoerus hydrochaeris. Next base: position 235,509 of record PVLA01000344.1, on the reverse strand, counting down.
TTTTGCAACTTAAACAACTACTTCTAGGATAACAATATATAATTTATCAACTAGTCATTTCTTACTGTTATTTTGTGGAAATTCTGTATTATTTTTACCCTTTTGTTCTGTTTTGCTTTTTTTCTCTAAATAAAAAACCGACAATTAATAAATTTTTGGTAAATAAACGCATTAAGGAAGGATATGTGTTGAATGTATATGCATGCATAAATTCAATAAGTGTTTACTAAAGCAAACAAAAATATTTTTAATGATCATGAAAGTTAGGTAATTCAAGATGCATTATTTGAAAAAATAAAAAGGTATGCAATGAATACAAATGCAAGGATTGGAGTACTAAAGAAGTTTCACAGGATGAGTTAGCTTATAGAATTGCCCCAAAGTATTAGATCTTTCCTTTGAATTTCTGGATTATTTTCTTTCAAGTTTATGTTGAGTTTGATATTATTTTTTATGGTAACTTTTCTTCATTAAAATATTATTATGAATCTTAAAATTTTCCTAATGACAATTAGTTATTAAATGTCACTAGGAAAATTTTAAAAATCATGTTTAATCATTTGATGAAATGCGATCAAATAAAATTGAAACATCTCTTAAAATCTGGTCAAAAAGACAATAATATTTATCCCTATTGTTGACCTCTCACTGTCCTTCATTCTGGAAAATGTAGTTTTAAAAGGAAATATAGTTTATAAAGAAGTCTTTATTATGGATTTGTATAAAATGATATTCAAAGTAGATATTTCATCACTTATATACAAACATCTGAAAATATTTTAATAGTATGTAGAAATATAATTGATATAAGTATTATAACTAAATCTTAATATAATTTCAAGGAATGATTTAAAGACATGATTTGCAATGGAAAAGATGCATTGGTCTAAATTTTCACTCACATTTCCTAATGTGTACATAGTTATGTGTGTATTATGTGTCCATTCATTCATGTGTTCATGTATGTGTATATAATCTTGTTACAGGTTTTGTAGAAGATTTTAAGGATATTAGTTCTTATTTGGATTGCAGTTTATCAAAATGTGGGAAAATTTATGCATTTTTATATCAACCTTATTTATAACGTAATGTAATGAATGTATGTTATTACTTGCTGTTACACTTCAGGGAATATTTATGCTGAAGGCTTTTAAAAAATACCAACCCATTTCAAAATCTAAACCACTAAACTACTTATACTCAAAGCAATATTAGGTACTTGAAACAATTTGTCTTAAAACAACTTTGGCAAAGTAATAACTGCAATTAGATTGAGAAGACAAATGAATGCAAATTTCCAAATATAACACATCAGCTAAATATTAACTGTTAGGGATAAATTTATATCTTTCAGTGATACTAGGTTCAGGAAGTCAGTCAATTCTGAAAATATCTTGAAAATAATGAACACAGTCTAACTGAATAACATGTACTCCTGTGATGTCTTTGTTTTTTCTCTATTTATTATTTATTTATTTTTGGTAAGAGGGATCGAACCTATGACCTTGCACTTTCTAGGCAGGTGCTTGTGCCACTGAGATAAACTTCTTCCCCCTTATTTTTTTTTACTTATTTATATTACTTGGAGGACAGGCAAATAAACAATCTTTTCAGCTTCTACTTTTAAGACAATTTTTCTGATTTTCTTATATTTTACTAATATATTTATTGGCAGGTGATTTCCATTACTGGTTTCCAAAATTGCTCATGCATGTACACAATTATATATGTATATTACAAATCTATCCATAGGAATATAAATATATGTTATAGCTAAAGATTATATATATGTGAAAATATATACATGCATTGCAAGTACACACAGCCAAATGCACAGATAGAAATATACACATACCTCACAAATTATACACCTGCATACACATCATTATATATATACATTAGAGATAGTCAGATTGTCAGTAGTAGTCATTTTAATACAGTTTAAATCTCCCATTTCCTAGTTCAGGGCACTGGTTCTCTTTAATTTTGTCCCTTATGTCTTTCTTTCAATCAGAATTAACCTTCAACAACTGCAAAGAAGAATACAGAGAAGCAAGGTCATTTTAGCATATAGGAGATTTGCCATGTAAAAGTAAGAAAATTTATTTATAAGGATGATAATAAAAGAATCAGAAAGTCATCTATGGTACATGATTAATATAGCTACCCAAAATAAAAATTACAACAAACTTTTAACTGGTAATAAAATCAGATTCAGTGATTAACCTGAAAATTTGTCCTCAGTGTATCATTGAGTTCCACACCAACACTATTATGTTAATAAAATTAGAATTATGTTTTTTCTGTGTTACAGATGGGAAATAAATAATAGTCAGATAATATGTAGATATAATAGATAAATGAAACATGATATAAATATGTATATATCTTAAGATATGTAAGATTTAGTAATTGATTTATTTAACAAATATTAATAATCAATTTTAAATATAATATTTGTCTCTTCGTGATGCATAAGGCAGGGAACAAATCCATTTTAATATTCAAAGTATTCAAGTAGCACAAGTAGATTACAATCAAGCTGCTGTGAAAGGGAATGAGTATTGTTTTAAGATGACCAAAGACTACTCTAAGAACAGACGATCTTTGTATATAGACCTGAAAGAAGTCAGAGAATAAATTCTTGATTCAGTAAAGAAATAGTTCAGTAGTTGATCTCCCTTATGTAATTCTCCAATGATTTCTCACAGAGCTTATGTCTTTTAATCAAATCTAAGGTGGCCTGCAATGGCATTAGCCAACTAATTGGTGACAAGGACAATTCTATCATTGCCTCCCAATAAAACCAGATAGATTTCCATTCCATTTCCTTTGGACAGTTAGCACTGAAAGCACCAATGAGAAGTCCTTTAATTTTGCTGGAGAAAGCTTTTGGAAAAACCAAGTATAAAGGCCACCTGGAGAACAGAACCTCTAAGGCTATGTTTAGAGGGAATTTGTGAGGTCCACCTATTCCATCATACCAGTTTAACCTCGAGAATACTGCTATTCGTTGGCCAGGAATATTGAGCATTTCTTCATGTACTGATTGACCATTTGTACTTCTTTTTCTCTGAAGTGTCTACTTATTTCATTTGCCTTTTTTTGATTTTTTTGTGGGGGGGAGTCTACTTTTTTATATAGTCTAGCTTTAATGCCCTGTCCAAGGAGTATCTGGCAAACATTTTTTCTACTTTGCAGGTTTTCTTTGCAAAAACTATTTATTGTGATATGATCACATATTTTGATTCTTACTAGTATTTTCTATGCAACTGAATTTCTGTTCAGAAAGTCCTTACCTATACAATTCAAAATGCTTAAATTTTGGAGGATGCCTCTGTCTATCCACAGATGAGACGATAAAGAAAATGAGGTATTTACATTGAATTAAGTACCACTGTGTTGTAAAGAAAGATAAATTTGTATTATTGGTAGGAAAATGAATGCTTCTTGAAACAATAATGATTTTTGAGACCATAATGTTAAGCAAATGAAATCAAGCACAACATTTTAAATATTTCATGGCTTCTCCTACATAAGAAGCCCAAAATATAAAGAGCAAAATAAAAGGTAGATAACAGGATGATAGATAACAGATATATAAAGCTAGGTAACAGGAAGTTGTCAATGAAGAAGAGGATCAAGAGATGGAGGGAAAGAGGGAAAAGGAATGAAAGCATGAATTAAAGAACTATTATGTGTATGTACCCACTCCCCACAGGGAGTGCAAACATTGTTTATTATGAGCCTGGCATGGACTAATACAGAGAACCTCTGGAGAAATGAAAAACACAATATGAGGGAAATTGGATAAAATAAATCCATATGATCGCCTGTTCATATGTCAATTCTATCTCATGTTTTAAAATGTATTCTAGAAAAAACTACTAAAATTCAGGTGAAGCTTGGAGTTCATCAGTCAGCGCTTGCTTTGTGGGTGCACAGTCTGTGCAGCCTTAGAAGGCTTCATGCTTAGAAGCACCGAATAGACAGGCCCTGTACTTGATTAAATGCTCTGCTGCTGTTGTCTTGAAATTATTAACAATTTTTTTACTGGGAAGATTTTTTATTGCAATAGGCCTTGCAAATTACTTACCTGACTGTGAACAACTGGTTCCTATGTACTGGGACACATCAAGTGAAATCAGAAGGATCGTGCAGCTGAAGCCAGGTTAAATTCACAGAGATATAAAGGACAAGATTTTTTCTAATAATGGCATTTATCATAACAGAAATCTTAAGATTTCTTATTGAAAACAATGAAGTTCTGAAAAGAATCTCTGATATTTAGTGTTATACAGGCTTGTTGAGACCTTGTGATATAGGGGAAGGAAATTCCGGACCTGTTAGATGTCCAGTACGAGTTTGCATTCTCTAAAATCAAAGAATGAATTTTAGGAACAAGGGAGGTTATATTTACTGAGGAGAAAAAAAAAAAGCTTCTGTCTAACAGGGAGAGACAGAGGGGTCTCGAATGGGTTGTCGAGTTCCCTGCCTTTTCCAGGGATTTTTATAAAGCAAAACCCAAAGGTCAGGTGGATCTAAGAGCCGGTGGGGGGGGGGGACTTGAAAAGTGGACCAGAACTGTGGTCAACCAATAAGATTAATTGTTCAGGTAAAACTGATTAAATTAGGCACATATGGGGAAGTGAGTCACATAGCAAGTGGGCATGCTTAAATAGCAATGACTTTTTCTGTACAGGATTGGGATGGGTGACTCCTGGCTCACTCAAAGTGACCATACCTATGTAGCATATCAATCTCTGATGTTTATACTTAAGGTGTGGCTGCATTTGTTTGTCCCTTTGTCTTGAGTTCTGGCCCATGACTGGAGGTGTCTGTCTCTGGTGAGGTTCTGCACGGGCTCCTTTGAAGGCCTCGCCCTGTCTGACTGCCTATAATATTTCTATTTAACTCAGCTGCCTATAACAATTGTAGACTGAACATGATAATGTGGGAGCATATTTTGTCACATTTCTACCAATTAAGAACTAAAATGTAGTACAACGATTTTTAAAACGTAGGAGTGGAGCCACAAGGATATTAAACTCTTAGTGCTATAATTAGAGCAAAAATATTTGAACATAAGCTAAACAGCTTATTGTTCAAGGTGTATATAGAATTACAAATGTATTAAAGCATGATTTCCCTAATACAACAATTGGCATAGAATCAGGACTCAGTAATTCTAACTGAAAAGACTATTTTATCAATTATTCTGTATTGTTTCATATTCTATCATGAAGAAAGAAAAGTTGATCATATTAATTGCTGAGATTCAGTCTAGTCCTAAATTCCATTATTTTTCATAAGTGATCAAGTGTCTCCTCTCTTAATAATTAAGGTAGTTTATTATTTTCTATCTATTTTGCTACTTTTTATCGTTCGAATTTGGTTTATTTAAGATATACCCAGATTTACAAGTCTTTGAAAATTCATGAATTCTTTTACTCTACTGTCAAATCACTTAATCTTTTCACTATCTTTGGAGGACATCTCACTTATATATCTGCCAAGTAAATCTGTCCACTTACAGAAATCACACAGATCTTTGCACACTGTCAACAGCACTATAACTTTCAGTGAACTCTGCTCAGAACACTTTCATTAAATAAATGTCAATATAGAGAACTGATACTTTGTTCCATGTTACTGTAAAAGCTGCTTATCTTCTTTTCCATCCAGTGCTAGTATTTTTATTAGTTATATCTATTTTGGCTAGTTATTTTTAAATATATCCCTGATATTTTCAAAATCACATTATTAATTGAGATAGACTGTAAGAATATGTAAACATAACTTTTTAACACATTCATGCCTCTGTTTCCTCACATGTAAAGTTGCATATAGAGATATGCATACATATATTGATATAAACATATACGTATAGATATACAAAATGTGCATATTGATAGTTATACAAACATGAGAGGATGAATTTGGGCTAATTTCAATGTTCAAATGACTTCTAAATGCATTTAAATAGGGTGTCTTCATTACTTTTCTCATTGCTGGGACAATACCTGACAATCAAAGTTAAAGGAGGAAAGTTTTATTTAGCTCACAGTTTGTAGATGTTTCAGTTCATAGTTGACTGGTTCTACTTCAGAGTGAGGGAGCAGGTAAGCATCACAGAAAAGGAACTGTTCATGGTAGACAGAAGCAGAACAAGCAAGAAGCCGTGGATTCTTCCTGTCCTTTATATCTTATCCAGGCTAAATGCCCTTTTGGTGGGTTTCACTCACTCCCAGGTGAGATACCCTTAATACTATCATAATTATAATAAACCTACCAGTGGAATAAGACAATAACCACATAACCTTGATCCCAGCATCATACACTCCACATCTTGCCACCTCTAAAAAGCCCCACCTATAAGGAAATGAGGCTTTGTGGAGGGACATCCAGATACAAGCCGTGGCATAAGGGTGTATTCAGCCTGAGCTCCAGCATCAAATGACATGACCACACAGTCCTCTTGCCTCCTTTCCTGCCACTGGCTACCTCACTCATGTATAAACATAAACTGACTTGCTTAGGCTGGAAAATATTAATATATTTATTCCGGTACCATATGATTTAAACCTACTCTTTCCCTGTTAGTTTCCTCACACCTCTGTACTGCCTTATTCTACTGTTATGGCCTGTGTCTAACGTTTCCCTCAATACCTTTTGCAGTTATAGGTGTGGAGTTTTGAAGGCAGTTGCCCCAGGGTGCATAAATTTGGATTAAAAGTGTAAGACTGGGATTAAGGGTGTGCATAACAAAAGTACTACCCTCAGTATGGATGGTACCAAACAATAGGTTTGTAGTCTGGAGGAACATAAAAGGAGGTTTTTAGTCTGGAGGAACATAAAAGGATGGGAGTAATTCAGGATGGCCATTATTGCTTTCTGCTTGCTCCTGCTTGCTGTCTTTTACATGCCACACCAGGAATTATTTGTACTCTGCAATGCTCCTCTGCAATACAACTTGCCATTGGCCAGCTGAAAATAAACTGAAACTTCTGTGAACTGTGAGCTGAAGTACTCTATAGCATTCCTCTTTAACTTTGGATATTGAATATTCTGACTTGGTAATGTGAAAAGTAACTAAGACACCCACCTTCTTTTACTGTAGACTGTTTCTGTAGTTCTCTTTCTTCAGAAAACCTGTCCTGGTCATATCTTTATTCCACAACTCTATCGCTTTAACCAGGTTGGTTATTCATAAAAATCTCTCAAATATATGACAAAGCATTGTATTGTTAAATTTGTATATTCACAAAAAAAATTATCTTTCATATTACTGAATTTAGATGCAGTTTATGGGCAAATGTTTTAATTTAGTTAGTAATTCTATTATACTCATGATATCTTGTACTATATATATATTAGTAAATAGGATGCATATATATATATATATATATATGTATAATTTTATTCCTTGGGTTGCAGTCTCATGAGCTCAATATTTACTCTTACGTTTGCTGAGGTTTGGAGTTTGTATGTAGTAGCATTGTGGCAATAAAGAACTAATAGAATAGTGAAGGGTAATGAATTTACTCTCATACTGTTTAATTTCATTAGAAAAATGGTGCATTCCCCCTGGAAAAAGAGAAATATTTTAAAGAAAGTGCTAATAATATTGACCTATTGGTATTTCATTCACTATCCTCTGAGGAAATTGATGTTCATACTCTGATGTGAAACTTTCAATAACTTAACCATTGATGAACATTTCTAAAAAAATATTGAAAAGACTCAAAGTGTATTATTTTTGTGTTGAGAATCAACTGAAAAAAATTAAGGACAGTCTGTTGAGCCAACAGACTTTTTAGAAAATTTCCTCTCATGACAGAAACAGTGGCAGACATCCATATAGAGAATGTAAAAAAAAGTGACTTTAATAGAGAAAGAAAAAGTTAGTGGTGGTCAAGAATAAGATAAGTGAACTATGAGGGTAGGGAATTAGTAAAGCCAAGACTCCGTTCTTTCAAGGTATTAAGCATGAGAGTGTGCGGTGAAGCACAGGGAGGTATGCGTGAGTTATTTCCATAAAGTTAGTGAGCTAGCAGTTAAGCAGTGAATTGCTTCTAAAATTAAAAATATACTTCAGTGAAAAACTCAAAGTAAAATAAACAAAATTATTTCAACTTTACATACAAACACATAATTTCTATGATTGTGGAAACACATAATTTCTGTGATTTCCTTCTGATTTAGTATTTCATCAATATAGACAAACACATATATGAAAAAATGTGGAAATGCAAAAAAAGTCATAAAAATATAAAGCTTATTTGAATTTATTTTACATATGAATCTCTACTAACACATGATTTTTTGTTTCACAAGTGCTAAAATACCAGCAAAAGAAGGTTACGGTTGCTTTCCAAAGCCCCAGTTAGGTGATTCCACTTCATTTTATTTAGCTCTGATTTACCCAACAGAAATTTACTAAGGTCATTCTACTGTGATGAGCACTGAACACATTAGGTGACAAAGATAGACCGTATAGTAGCTCTGATAAAATTTTGAATTTACCAAAAAGTGAATAATGGCAATGGTTGCACTGATATCATTCTGAAAAGATCTAACTAGCAATTTACAGACCTAAACTTCAAATATTATAGGGACCAATAATCACTTTCATTTGAAATGAATGTAGACACTATTGGGGTTGGTGTGAAGAAGTACTCAAGATTTTATATTTTTAAATTTCCACTTGAGGTCAATACTACTGTTCTGTGTATCAAACTTCAATTAAAAGGAATATACTGGATCAACAATCTTTTCTCATAAGAAATCAGGTATAATGCAGATCCCACGGGTGAACTCAGTGTCTTGACCATGGTTGAATGTTTTCTGTATGGACTTGTATTCTGTATTCAATTATTTCCATGTACCCTAGGGAAATAGTGAAATCCATTAAAAGTTATCAGATGACTGTCGTCATCACATTATATTTTAAATAGATCCCCTGACTGATGAATGACAACAGAATAAGACTAAAGGTGAGGCTTATGCAGTTATTCAGAACAAAAGTAACAGTGCCCTGTAATAAAGATTTTAAAACTTTATTGGAAAGAGTTAGAGATTTCCAAGACACCCTGTAGGACAGAAAATTGAACAGACAGATGCATGAAAAAACAGGAAACAGGAAAAAAAATGAAGCTAGTTCAATGGTTTCAGCTTGAATCACACGAATTTTTTTTACTATTAATTGCAATAAGGTCATATGAGATATATCAGTTTTGGGAAAGCATTTAATAAACACAATTTAGGATATTTTCGATTCAAGATGCATTTAGGACCCATGTGGAATGTTTAATTGGCAATAAAATATTTCCCTAATGTTTTCAGGAGAAAGAATATAGTCTACCAGCATGGAGAGTCATCTGTATCTGAGTAATACCCAAGTCAGTGAGAGAGCAGGAGGTCACTCTGAAGGACAGTGGAAAGCAGGCAACTTGTTTTTAGGACTGGAAGAAAAACATGAGTTTGATAATAACCAATAAAATGAGCAGTCCTGGAGATAAGAGAAATATCAGAAAAAGGCTTGAAATTTATATATGTTAAAAAGTCAAGCAAGATAGAAAATAAAATGTAGTCACTACTTAATAAAATTCATCAATAATGAAGAAGTATTTCCTTTAATTTAGTTATAGTTCATGGGTAAATGTTTTAGTAATTCTATTACAATTACAATGACCTTCACTATACATTTTTTATGTAGCCGAGTAATAAATTAATAAAACCCTGTATCTTTCATATATTAACTCATTGAAATAAATTATAACTTTCATGTCTGCTGTGCATTATTAAAATTATGTTAATTTTATGTATATGTTCCAAAATAATAAAAAACAATTTCCAAATAAGGAATAATAATTTTTACAAATAGTTTCACTTATGGAATAATCTTGGATCACTGCATAAATCTCTCTTTCAAATCTCTCTCTTTTTAAAGTGTTTTATGAATTCTTGATCATAATTCTGTAGCAATTACTTTCTTCCACCTTGACATCATTTAATGCATAGATATGTTTAATTTATCAATAATAATTTTAGTATTTTCTAATAAAATTAATAACCCCATTTTCTTAAACTGTCTGAATTGCCTATAAAAGGTCTTTATATATGTAGATTTAGTATTGCAATTTTTAGAGTGTTCACAACTGAATTGATTGATAATAAATATATGATTATACTATTTTCTTCATGTCAAACTTACAACTAGTATAAACAGGATAGTAAATAAAAATTAATGGTCACTTGTGAGCTGACGGGACACAGTACAAGGCCACAGCAGGAAGCAAGCCGGGTCTGGGAACCAGCACCGTGTGTTGGGTCTGTGCCTAAGTCCCCCAAGCTGCAAATGGAAGCATGGCAAAGGCTCAAGGGAATGAGGCAAGTGGCATGGCCTTCAGGGCTTCAGGAGGAGTGAAATCCTCAGCACAGCTCGTAACTGTGCTAGTTGGCCAGGCGACTGATGCCAGGCAGCCCATATTTAATCAGAACAAGCAAGGAGTTGAGTGAACAATGGAGGTGAATAAGATCTTGGGAGGGGTTCAAGGACACATCAGAGCAACAGACGAGGCTAATTAAGGAAAACTATCTAGAATGTCTCTAGGTGGCCTCAGCTGTGGCCTGTCTTGCCCACTGAGGTGTTTCCTCATTCTCAGTTCAATTATACTCAGGCCACGCCAAAGCCCTGCACGTGTATTCAGCTGCAAAGCTCTCCAACAACCATGTACAGGTTGCTGCTGGACAGGGAACAGCCAGACTCCAGCCTCTTCTGGTGCATGGGCTGGAAAACAAGAAGTACCACCCCTCCACCACCCCTGCAAGCAACCAGCTGATCTGGAGAAACGCAGGCTGTGATGGTAGCTATTGAGGTGAAATGCAGCTGGAGGCCTCCGGTGCTTTGGTGTTTCACTGACATTGCAGGTCTAGGGCCAGTGATCTGATCATAGGTTCAGAGGATAGTGGTGTGCAGTGTGGCTCTAGGGGGCATCTCCCTCTAAGGGTTGCAGCCATTGTTGATTCCCTATGGTCTTGTTTTGAAGTCCTGTATCATTTCCGTTGTTTTATAGGGTTGAGTTTTATTCTCTTTCATTTTATTGATTATGTTGAATCTGATGACAGGAGCAGCTATTTAAAAGATAGCAAGATATGTTATGCTATCAATTTTGGATTACAATTTTGGATTACAATTAGCTTGTTTTGAAGTTCTTTATTGTATTTATTGTTTTATTTTTATTCTATTCTCCTCTGTTTGATTTTCACTATATCTGAAGTTATCTGTAGCTATTTTGAAGACATCTAAAGGCATGATGGTAACTATTGCTGATTTCATAATGTTTTGAATTACTGTATCTTTTACACTAGTTCATTTTGATTGGTTTTATTGTATTTTATCCTCTTTAAAATAAAATTTAAAAATTACATTAAAAACCTAATTTTAAACCTATAGAAAATAATATTATATACATGGTACATAGTTATTGTTTACATGATGTATTAATGATTAAATGAATAAACTTGAATATTAAGCTATAAACTCTTTTGAGGATGTACATTTTTCTATCTTTATCACTTAAATTAGGATGGTCATATTACTAGCACAAATTATACCTGAGAATTTAGGGAACTACAGAATATTAGTCCCTGCCTTGATTTATTGAATAAAAATCTAAATTTGATCAAGCTTTTCAGAAGATTTCCTATGTGCATTATATGTTTAGTGCAACATGGAATAATTTCAAAATAACTGTAACATTTACATGTATATAGCCAATGCAATTCTACCCATGACTTGTTTCACAAATAGCATTCATTCTTAGACAGTAAGCTAAAAACATCTTCTGAATAATGATTAAAGAGCTAGGCAAATATGGATTGTGACTAAAATGACCAATCTGTCAGTTTAAATTTATGCTGATGGGCATTTAAATTGATTATCAGTGAATAACTATCATCCTTGGCAATTATTCAAACTTGTAAAATATGTACTGTAGAATATACATATTCTAATATGTTTAGTTAAATATTTAAATTATTCTGACAGAGAATTTCTCATTCTGCTTTTGTATTTAAAAATATTTAATGTCATTGTCTATACTATATTTCAAAATGAATTTAAATAACACAAAAATGCATTAGGAAAAATGTTTTGAGAATCAGAAGAACTTCAGTCTGTTATATCAGGACTGGTATTGACACATCAGTGCATTGTCCACAGTCTCCTTCCGTCTACACCTCTGGCACTCTAAAAATGGCCAGTGAGTTAACTTGCAGAAGAAGCTTTAGCGTGTGTTAGTAATGAGGCAAATGAAGCTTCCCTGCTGATCTAGTGAGTCTGGGTCTCCACAAGTTCCCCAAGTAACCTACAGATCTGGAGGCTTCTAATACTTTAACCAGTTATTCAGTGGATTCTTTCATGCTTCTCAATCTATCTAACATAAATTCTTGTACTTTTTCCTTAGTTTCTTTTATTTATTGTTGTTTCAGTTTTTTTTGACATGTCTTCTTGATACCTTTGTACCAATATATGCATCTCTCCAGCTTCAAAGCAGATGCTAGTGACTGTCTGAATTTGTCTTCTGACCTTCTTAGTCATGTTCATTTGCTACCAGTATTGTAAATCCTCTATGTATTCAGGAAAATCCATCAAAGGTGACAAAAATGAATCCAATTGATTTTTCCTACAAGTCTTTTCATTTGCTTTCTTGCATTTTTGAACAGAAAATGAACATCCATCACGTATTCAAAGGCAAAAATATTCAAGGAAATCTTAACTTTTCCTCTTTCCTGATTTCCCCAAACCTATACTTCCAGCCCTATATATCTGTCAAAACTTCAGTCAAGATATTTTCAAATAAATGTGGCCTAAATTTATTGTGTCTTATTTTTTTTTCACTCCCACCCCCGACATTTTTCGTTGGATATTTTTGACTCTTGAGTACTTTGATGCATTGTATATGTCACAATGAAATGACTCTCTAAAATAGAAATCTAATCACATCATAAAACTAAATTATTTTAGAGATTTGTATCCACAAAGCAAAAATTTCATACTTGTTACTTGAACATATAAAGCTATTACTAATGTGGCTTATTTTCAGTTCTAGAGATGCATGGGTGACTCTCCTTTTCTTCTGCCAAGAAAATGTTTAAGAACTTCTGAGACATAGCAGCATTTATTCCCTCAGTGTTTTATAGAAGCTCCACCCTTATTTGTATGTCAACTGTCATATTGACTTGATATATTTTTAGAATTCCTTTGATACCATTGTTAATGACTTTTTTTTCTTTTTAAGTAAAGATCTGCTAAAATATAGTGGACACTTTCAAACCAGTTTCTGCTTATCACAATGTATCTACTTATTTTTTTCTTTTTTTAAAAATTTTATTTAAAGAGGGAAAAAAAGCCAAACAGAAAAAAGGGAAGAAATAATACAGAATTTCAAAAAATAAACAGTAAGAAATCACTATTTGATAAATTACATATTGTCTTCCTAGATATAGTTGTTAAAGTTACAAAATTGAAGCATACAAAGTAGAGAGTCCAACAGTGAGACTGCAAACAGTTCTGTTCAATGATCCAACAATACTTAGCAACATGGTTATGAATCCTACACACTTAAACATACATGCAGTTATATCCTTTAGAGAGCTTTCTTTTTCTCCTTTTGATTTTTAAGTCCATTATATGTTTAGTTATATCATGTTTCAGCTTGCTCAGTACCTTACTGATTTGTTTTGTTGTTGTTGTTATTTACTTTATTTATTTATTTATTTATTTTTAAAGTAGTAAAATACCACAGAACAAGAGAGAACAAAGCCAACTGAGACAGTGTAGTGAAATTGGTACAGAACTTCACAGCAGGTTACCGGGATAATAGTAACAGGTGCTATATTATATCTCGTTTTTTTCACAATCGGGTATAGTAAAATCAGTTCTTTCAATCAGGTATAGTAAAATGAAAGGAAATATAGAACATTATAGAACTTATCAAAACAGAATATTGAATACAGCAATACCATTAATCAGAACAAAGCAAAACAGTGATAAAAAATATTTGCCTTCAAAAAGATAGTAGAAGGAAATCCCCCTTATTTGCTATATTGCATATAGTCAACCTTGCAAGAGATGCTCAGATCTCTGGCTACCATTTGCTAATGGGGGGGAAAGTGGGGGATGGATGTTTGAATCTCAGCCCACACGCTGGTAGGCTCACAGCTGCTTACAAGGGCAGCAAGCTGGCTGCTTGGTTTCCCAGCACCCTAAGGTTCAACATGATGCAGATCTCAGGAGAAGCTGATGGTTCTCGCCTTGGGGCGGCTGCAGCTTGCAGGGCTATAGCCACTTACCACAGTGGTGAGTTGGTTGCTTGGTTTCCCAGTGCCTTAAGTTCCAACATGACGGGGATCTCAGAAGATGCTGATGGTTCTCATCCGGGTTGGTCAAGGCTTGCAAGGCCACAGCCATTCACCAGGGTGGCGAGCAGGCTGCTTGGGTTGCCAGTGCCCTAAGTTCCAACATGAGGAGGATCTCAGGAGACACTGAAGTTCTCACCTTTAGGTGGCCACAGCCACTTACCAGGGCAGCAAGCTGGCTGCTTGGTTTCTGAATGCCATAAGTTCCAACATGACATGGATCTCAGGAGATGGTTCTTGCCCTGGGGTGGCCACCACTTGCTGGGCCACAGCCACTTACTGGAGCAGTGAGCTGGTTGCTTGGTTGACCTGCTTATCACAATTTAAAGTCTCTGGACATATAACAATAACCATGCATAGAACAACCTCTAAGGTTAAAGAAGAAGACAGATTGCTTAGGAAATGCAAAATTTGAGGAACATCAGTTAAAGAAACCAAAGTGAATGTTGTGCAAATCAAGGGAAGCCAGTACTTTAATTCTTTGTGACCATGGCATGAGCAAGTAACAGTGAGAATCAGAGCATCTAGGGCTCTGGGCTATCAAATGGAAACAATGAATTGATGGGAAATGCGTTCTAATTCCTTTACTGTAATGTCTAACAGTGCCAGTGGGTTAATATTACATCACCAACAAGATGCAACAGAGCAGTAAGTTAAAGCTAAGTGCCTCACTGGGTGTGTCAAAAAGGCCTAAAAGAAGCTGTATTTATACCACATCAATTTGAAATCAATAGGTGACATCAGGGTTCTACTTTTGTGAAGGTAGTACTGATAAAGCCCAGTAAAATACTGAAGATGAACATCAATCATATAACTCAAAAAAGTGGAACTGCCTACTAAGAAATATTAAACAGGATCCAGAGCTTAATAATAAAATATTCAAAACATCTGTCACTCATCATACAAAGAAGCAAAAATCATCATATAAATGAGACTATATAATCAACCAAAACTCCCACTGAGATGAATAGTATATTGTAACAATCTGACAGGTATTTTACACTAGTCATATGAAGATAATTAAATTATAGTTAGCATTTTCTCAAGTAAACAAATGAAATAAAAATCAAAGCAAAACGAAGTTTACAGAGAATATAATTAAATGAAAATTAACAAGTTGAAAACAACAGTTCTTCAGAGACTTTTTTGACCATAAAAAAGAAGCAACATTCCTATCAGTGATTTCTCAGAAGAAAGAGAAAATGAAACTGCAAAAGTATGCCTAGAAGTAATGGCCAAAAACTTCACAATTTGACAAAAAGCCACAAATTTACAAAACAATGTTATTGGTTAGTGTTCTCTAGAGGATCATTGCAATGGTTGATACATTGTGTTAATTTGAGAAATTCAGAAGTTTAAGCAACTCAACAGGGGGCCACTGTCCTCACTTTGTAAACATCTTCAACCTGTGCAAGAAGATGGCACCGAGAGAGTGTGAGGGACCAGGGTAGGGAGAGCCTACTCACAGTGTAAGGGAGGAAAAGAAGCTTGCTCTTCCCCACCTGTGCTTTTGTTGCTTTTGTAGTCTTTCACTGCCTTGAACTTTTGCTTCTGTTCCATACCACTCTGACTTTTAGTCAGTTTATTACAAACTAAAACCTCCACAAACTGTGAGCTAAATAAACCTTTTCCTCCTTAAACTTTGGGTGTATTTTGTCTCAGCAATCAGAGAAAAGTAACTAACATAACCATTATATATCACAAGAAGTTTCATTAGTCAAGCTTACAGGATCAGAGGCAAGAGTGTTTACAATGGCCATCTGAGCACAGGAAAGCCAGATTCCAATAGTCCCTCAATGTAAACAGATGAAAGGTTCAGAAAAATCAGAATAAAAGATGTAGCAGGATCCTAACCAGAAAGCGTAGAAGCTCCCTGAACATTCCCTGGTATGAACCCACACTGAAAGACTGAGGAAAGTGGAATCTTATGCCTCCTGGTGATAGTTATAGCAAATGACTCTCATGCCCATGAAGAAAATGAAGCTTTAAAAATATAGGCTTTGGCTAGCACGGTGGGGCGTATTTGTACTGCTAGCACTTGGGAGGCTGAAACAGGTGTATTGCTGTGAGTTCAAGATTGGACTGGGCTACATAGTGTGTTAAAGTACAGTGCAGAGTGAGACACTGTCTCACAAAAAATTAAGAAACAAGAGTTCCTCTCTTCTATCTTCCCCTTTCACTCCATTTGAGGCACAAGCCAATTGGAAGGTGCCACTGAAGATCATGTTGAGTCTTCGCCTCTGTTTCCTGACCCATGTGTTAATCATCTTAGGAAACATTCTTGTCACTCCCAGAATTGTGTTTCACAAATCTGCTAAGGATTTCTTAATCAGGTCAAGTGGAATGTCACGATCATCAGTGACCGACTTATCCACCAGGAAACATTATGATTCGTTTTTTTGAAATCTAAATACAATGAAAATTAAGAAATCACTCATTGGAAATAATACATTCCTAACAGGGAAATATCAACTTGAAAAACAGAGACTTCTCATCTGAAATGATGTAAGCAAAATGGACTTGCACATTAGTTTCAAAGTAGTGGAAGAAAAGAATTTGCAAAGCAGATGCTATATCCAGTGGAAATATCTTCAAGTAACACATCTTTTGTAAGATCAAGAACAAAGAACAACAAAAAACCTGTAAGAATGGATACAAAATTCTGTATATAGTAGAACAATGATACCAGCAATGTGTGTGTATTACACAGCTGTCCATCATAGTAGCAAACACCTAAAATAATCAATTTAAGAATAGAAAACACTCATTTTAACTCATAGTTTTGAAGGTTTCAGCCTGAGGTTAGTTGACCCACTGTCTTGGGATGGTATTGCATGGTGAAGCAACATGATCCATGGAGCTGGAAAATCAAATGACAAGAAGACAGGAACAGACTGATATTTCCATCAATAACTGTACAAATGTGTGACTGTCCCAGTTACTTAAATTCCTACCAGTATCCCCACCACTAGATAGTTCAGCTGATTTCTGATAGCGCTATGGGGACAAAACTTTCAACACATAGAACTTCAATACCCAAAGTGTTCCAAGCAGCATCAATTTTCAGAAAAGAAAATAGAATATCAGCATATATAAAAATAAGGATCAGTGTAGGAGATCATTCTAGTTTTTATGAGTTTTCCAAGTACTGGTGCTCATTGTCTGAAAAAATAATTGAGGAAAGTATATACTAAAATGCAGAGAGGGTTAAGGGTCTCAAATGGCCATAAAGTTTCTGCATTTCAATTTAATTTGGTAAAACTTCAATGCCACCAGGCAGTGATAAGTGATATGCAAATATTTTAATACCTAGAACATCAGCTAAGAAAATAATACAAGCCAGTGTATTCAACACAAGAAAATCTAAATGAAATTCTCAAAAAAAAAAAGTAAGTACAGGAAAGTAAAATAAGGTAATTGAAGTTAGCAGCATAGAAAAATCAGAACACATATTAAAAATAAAGTTTTCCAATATGGATTTTAATTTATGCATTTTTGAAACTTAGTATTGTCAGTGTTAACTTGAAATTCTATACTTCACTCAAGGTTGCTAATCTTTCAGAGAGCAGAACCTACCTTTTTATCATCTCTACATTTTAAATGCATTCTACATAATACCATTTGATTTATGTGTCTGCCATGATGGCACTGTCAAGGCGTGGACTCCAGGGGGAAAGAGTTTGTCCTCTCATATCTCTATCATTTATGTGTTCCCAAGCCAATTAAATTACTACAAGTAAAAATGGGCATGTTATTCAAATGCAGCTGTAGGAGAATTCCCCAACCTTTTCTCTTACAACAAAGTGTTAGCTTCACAGCTTTCCACGCATAAAAATTCTACATAGACAACTTTCAATATGTCACTGAGGACTCTTTTTCCCTGTTTACCAGAAAGCTTGCTTTGAGGTGATTTTGTCTTTCTATTAGCTAAATGATTTAAAAATCCAATGAAAGATATTTGTATGAGTTTTATAATTCAAACAAGTCTTTTTATTATCTGCTGTAAATCAGCATATATAACTACATATAAACTGCATGAATATTCAGGATTATGCTACGTACTTGTATTCTGCACTTTGTGAATCTATCAATACATATTTGACTGATTCCCATGAATTTGAAGAAGATTTAATTTATTTATCATATCTTCCCTTAAGTTTTTAGGGAAGTGACTTGGAAGAATAAAATGAGACATTTCAAAGAAGTAAAAATGACTTAGATACTATAAAAATTTAAAACAATTGCTATTAATTTTCCTGGTAAATCTTTCTGAGTCACTGGGAAATGGTTTATGTCTTGTATCTAATATTTTTATATGACTGTCATGATATGTGGTTCTCTGACCTTGTATTTATGCTCAAGAGCTTGCATTATGTGTTTTCACAGCATTATTGGTGGATATTTTCCTCTTTTGGCACACATTTCTGTGTTTCATTATGTCTGTTTTCTACTGATATGTGGCTAGAATTTGGATTAGATTCCTTTTAGTTAAATTTACTGCCCTGTTTCTATTTATAAACAATTTATTTTGCCTCAATATTTTAGAATTACACTGTAATTTTCTTCACACATCCACAAATTAATTGTCCTCAAAGACCATAGCTTTAATTGAAATCTTTAGTCTTAGTGGTTTTTCTTAGCATGCATCAAAACTAATTGTCTGTTTACACATTTTCATACTTTCAGATAGTCAAAGGACTTTATTTTTAATATCATGAAAAATGTTTTAATAAAGTTTCAGTTTAAAAATTTTTGTATACTAGTTAAAATACTCATTAACTTTTCAAAAACGTGTAAGCTCAATATTATATATTATAGCTACGCATAGGATATAACTATTAAAAAACACTGAAATTTGAGTACAGAGCCTTGTTAGTATTAAACTGGGACATTTATACTGCAGTTTGGAGAATGTACTTTTATCTGCTTTTGTTACTTGCTGTGTTAGAATCTGGTTGCTGTGATGAGATACAGTGAATTCCCATTGTCACAGAACTCTGTCCACATTATCTGCTCTCTTTTCATTCAATGAACAGCCCAGCATACTTTCAACTCAGTGCCTTGTATTCGCTTTCTTTTCGCTAGACATTCAAACTTCTCCATCCCTCATATCCATCTGCTTTCTGTCCTAGTGTCACTTCTCCATAGTTACCTGCATGGGTTTCTTATCAAGTAAATCAAGTAAACTGCTGATAACACTTGCTATATTATGTAGTCATATCTGAAATATATTTCTGTTTATGTTTCTCTGTAGGAAAATACCAGCTCTTGGAGGTTAGAGACTCTGCCTACTTGATTCGCCCTGGCACAAAAAAGACTATCTGACAGGTGTGTGATAAATAAGTTGTTCTGTTGGCACTATTCCTCTTGCAGTTGCAAGAAAGCAAATCATTTCTATGTTTCTCTGTTTTCACTTTTAATTCTCACAAGCCTTGGTTAATCTATATGGTTTCTGATGCATGACTAGTTGAGCTTTCTAAAATTTTCTTCTGAGTAAATTTACTGCCACTTTTCTGTCCTTCTTCAGTTTCCCTGTAATGTAACAGTTCCTAGTCAATAATCTGAACTTTACTACTCCTAGACAATCAAATGACAGCAGTTCATGAATGTGTCTGCTCTCTCTTGGATAAATGCATGTATCTATATGACAAGTCTTGTGTATGTGTAATTCATAAAGCTTTGCTTTTTGTCCTGCTGCTTTGAGATGTCAGTGGCTCTGAATATTTAAAGACATGGTTTATGTCATGTCATGTAGATAGATACTATTAGTCTAACCTTGACTGTATACCATGGAACAGAAAGGAACATTTTCTCATGAACCCATGATGAATGTACTCATATACAGTGACTGTGCTGATGAACCTTGTATACCAAATTTTATTTTGGTAATGTTTCTTATTAATCTCATAGCTTTTACATGTATACTTCATTATAAAATTTTCCATGGAGCACATAATTTATGTATTAATTTCTATGTTTCCAACTATGATATGTACTTCACATCAATTTCTCTTGCCTGACAAGATGCATAGTAGCAAGGTCAACTTGTCTTTTACAAGAACACATGGTTATTTGAACATGTTACCAAAGGAATAATATTAAAACAGAATATTAGTCTATGATGCCTTATATCTGGACTGAATGTAAGTAAGCGTAAGTAAAAAGAAAGCTCAATGTTTTCCTTGAATAATCATAAAAATTCAAAACCAATTTCAATCTAAATAAATCTTCTGAGTGTTTTCATTAATTCATTGTTATGAGCTGAAAAATTCATCCTTTGAAGTCCTGATCACTGATGTCATAGTACCCATAAGGTCATTTGTTTTGGATGAGATGAAGAAGATAGAAATTCATGGTAGTACAAGTGCTCTCAGAAGAAAAGGAAAAGACACTAGAGGTTTTCTCAACCAGGTGAGCAAAGAGCAAAAAGTTTGATGAATGCAGGTCACATAAAGGGTCCTAACTATAACCTGACCAATGTGGCCACCTAAATATCAGATTTTCAGTCTCTAGGACTATGAGAAAAAAATACCTATCTATTTAATCCACCTATTCCACAGCAGTCAGAGAGGAGGCATAAATCAACCACAGCAGTGATTTGTGTTTCTTTTGCATTTTGTGAAACTTCTCCAGGAGTGGTACATTTCTCAGTAGTCAAAAGCGTTCTAATCAATGCAACGTGAAAGTGGTATTTGTGACTTTTAGGTTGTAGCATTTTAAGAAAGAAGAATATAATCTCCACACATTCTGTTTCTTCTTTTATAATGTGTTTCAATACTTTATAGGCTTTTTTTGCATATAGAAGTTTGTCTCAAAAAGTTCTTAGGCACAGTTAACTACAAGTAAGTGACAGAATCAGGATGGATTGAGAGGGGAGTTGATTCTCTGTCTCTGTCTCTGTGTTTCTCTATCTCCATCTCTATTTTCATCTCTATCTCTATCTCTATCTCTATCTCTATCTCTATCTCTATCTCTACCTTTTTCTCCACCCTCTGGGAAGGATGCTACCTAGAAGAGGAAAAGATGGATCAAGTGGAACCTCTAGTTTTAGTTTTTCTAGGTCTCTCTATACTGATTTCCATAGTGGTTGTACGAATTTATATTTCTACCAACAGTGGAGAAGGTTTCCTTTTCCTCTGTATCCTCATCAGCATTTGTTATTGGTTTATTTCTTGATGTTAGCCATTCTTTCTTGAGTAAAATGAAATTTTAGTGTTTTATTTTGCATATCTCAAATGACAAGTGATGTTGGGTATTTTTTCATGTATTTATTTGTTGTTTATTGTTCTTTTGAGAAGTGTGTATTGATTTCAGATGCCCATTTTTATTAGATCTTTAAATATTTATATATTCTAGATACTAGTCTTTGAGAAATAGTTGGTAATTTTTTCTCCAATCCATGAGTTGCCTCTTCACTTCTGTGAGAAACTCAAAGAATAAATCAAGACTAAAATGGAGGACAGATATGGAGAAGTAGGTAGAAAATGTTCAAGTGGGAAGGGAAACAAGACAGGGAGAAAGAAGGGAATGAAGAAAAAATAAAAAAAGAATGGAAGCAAAAAAAGGCAAGTACGCATCTTCAATAGACTTAACCCAGTCTCTCCATGGATTCTAAGGTAGGAAATGGGTTTTGGAGATGGTAGAACTTGAATCTTAGAAATTCATTCTTGGCCAATTGTGGGTTGTAGGCAACCTCTGGAAAGAACACCTGAGAGTCAGACAACACTTCTTTTTCAGTCAAGGAAAACCTCTGTGAGGCACTCAGCTTTAAGCCCTCATTGACTAACATTCCTGTCAGACAAATTTCAGTCTTGAAAGAGCAGCATTCTGCACAGCACTCACCATGCTTCTTCCAGTAAGGTGTCTACTGGACTTAGGTTCAAATGAGTAGTGAAATTGTGAGACAGAGGGAGAATGTTGCTTAAATTACACTGTGAAGGAATTTACCTAGTATCAACCCTGTAACTCCAATGTGTTTTAGCTAGTGAAATCTATAGTGTAACAATTTAATACGATATAAAAGTTTTAGAAAAATTCTAACATTTTTTTATTCAGAGTAATTTGTTTTGAATATTGTGTTTTTCAAAGAAATTCTGTCTTTTAAATTAAGGGAGAGAAAACTACAGACAGCAATTACACAGATGGCGTAATGTTTACCAGTGTTGCAGGGAAACTCCTGTGAGAGGCTGTATTTCAGAAACATAATTTCTGATGTCCTTGATTTAAAAGTATTCATCCCAGAGGGGTCTTAAATGGCACAGAATTTTCTGCCACAATTGTTTCCATGTGAGGTATTAAAATCTGGTAATCCCACATATGCGTTCTTTATCTGAGCTGTGTACACTTGTAGGAATAACATTTGTCACTAATCAAAGCTTTTGAAGCTTAAAAGTTATGAGTTAGTCTAAAACTGTTTCACATTCCAAATGGAGACGATATATAAAGATATGTAAATGGTTCTACTTGGGGATACAACCCTAAATTCTTGTGATTTTAGCTTGAACTCTAGAATAAACATTTATGACTAAATGAACAGCAGAAGTTTGCTGTAGAGTCACTAATCCTGAGCAGGTGTGATGGGGCATGACTGCAATTCCAGCACTAAAGAGGGCATGGAGAAGTTGTGAGGGGAATAGTGTGGCAAGTTTTGAGGGCATCCTGGGTTACCTAACTGAGCTCGAGGTAACATAAATGATTATAATCATATTCTAAGATAATGACTTTGCTCATGTTACCATGTATACTTCTGAATAAGAAAAGTTTCAGTTTTCCAGGCTTCTAGATCAGTCAATCACATGGTTTGTGACTGAGTCTTTTCTAATACAATGACAACTTTTAGTGGGTGCTAATGTTTACGTTTCAGCAGTGATTACAGGTTGTTTTTTTTTTTTCCTGTGAGTTATGTTGTTTAAAGGTCTAAAATATATACGTCCACATACCTTCATCTTCTGAACTCATTTTGACTCTATTGTGATATGAACATAGGAAGCAATCAAACACTGTGGAAAATATTTGCAAAAACTCTGTGTTTGTATTGGACATGTACAGAATTATTCTTTTCATTATTTGGTAAACGATGCAGTATTAATTTCTACTTACATAGACTGTACATAGCATTAGGCATTAAAATCAAGGTATTTAAACAACTTAGATATTGTTTAAAATATTAAAATATACATATATTACTATATATTACTATAACTTATAAAGGACTTATATAATGATTTAGATGTGTATTCATTGATTTTACTATAAAAAATGAAAAAGATCATCAGGGAATATTGAGGAGTGACCATTTTTCTTAGCATTGACATTAGGCACATGGCAATTGAAAAAGGAATATTTGGGAATTGATGGACTTGTTTATACAACATTTATTAACTGTATGTGACTGTGGATTGGACATTGATCCTTATTTTTTATTAATAAAGTGATTTAAGTTATGTTGTCCTTGTATCTGTGAGCATTAAATTAAATATATAAATACATCTTGAAGTTCTGGAAGTTTAGAACTCAGGATCTAAGCCCCAGCAGTTTTGTAATCAAGTGGAGACCGGTTTCTTTCCTGCAGATGGCTCTTTTCCCTATTTCCTCACGTGGTGAGAGAGGCAAGACAACTCTTTAGAGTCACTTTTATGAGTATGCTAATACATCTTATGGGCTCTAGCCTCATTACCTAGCGTTTCCTCAAAGATCACCTTCTCACAACGTCATCCTAGAGGTCAGGAAATTATCAGCATGGGAAATTTGAGGCCCGCACACATGCAGACAATATTACCAGTAATGCAGATCAACCCTTGGAAATAAACTGATGAAACTTACTAAAGAGCAATTCCCAATTTAATACATATAAAAATCTATAATACCACTCAATTTTTTCCTGTAAAAATCTTGGTTCAAAAATTTTAATAGCCAATATTGTTGATACAGAATTTAAGAAAATAATATCTTGATACAGTATTGTATACCTATTGCTGCTCATATTTTCACAAGCAAATTATTTCTGCTGTGGCAGAAATAGTACTGAAGAATAAAAACTATAACTTGTTTTTCTTTAGTCCTAATTATGAAGTACTTGCTTAAAAGATCATATTTGCACTATATTAATAATCAAAGATGTGATTATCTGAAATCCAGCACCTTAAGCTTTAAATAATCCCCCTAAATAGATTATAAGTGATATACAGAAGATTTATGAGAAAAGGATTATGATCAAGGTATTCTGGTAAAATTTTCTAAAACTGAAACATTTCCAGCTCTTCCCCAAACCAAGTGAGCCAAACTATGAGCAGGTATCATTGGTTCTGCTGCTAATTAGCCACCTCCAACTCTATTATTTTTTCCTTCTGGTATCATCTTATAACCGCTTCATGCTGGTCACTCTTTGCTTTATGAGGCAACTACAATAATTTCTTAATTGCTTACCCAAATGTGTCCTTATGTCCTCTCTTTCCACTTACACGTGAAGAAGCATAATGGTCTTTTTACAACTGAGGTGTATTATTTCACTTCTTTCAGTGGTTTTCCTTCTTCATCACCAGGTTAATCTGCCTAACTGCCTGATCATAATACTTTGGTTCAGTCTTTCTAACATACTTACCTATCCTTGAAGTTGCAAAGTAATACCACTTTTCAGGGTAATTTCATCAAATATTGTCACATTAGAGATAAACTCATCAAACTTGAGGAAGAGATATTTATTTAGCACTCTATAAATGTCACCTGCTTAAATATTCCTTGTCTGCTCATCTTATGAAAATAGCCATTCACCATTGACTAAATTTTGGTGCACATAACCTTTTTCCATTTTACTCATAGCATCTATTGCTTTTTGATATACACATCTGCTTTCCACAACAAAATATGTTTGAAATATAAACTAAGAAAATGTATTTGAGTTTTTTCCAACTGTAACTCCAGTGAGTTCCAGATAAGCAGTACAAGTTCAAATATTTGCTCAATGAATCAATATACTAATTGAAAATGAAATGATTTCACAGAGGAAAGCAAATTTATGTGATGAAATTCAATGAAATCTTTGTTAAAATATTTGTTGCAAAAAACAAGAAAAGAATTGCTTTATTAAATATTATTATAGCAATTGTAAAGAATTTTTATTTTAAACTTCTTTTGGAGGAATTTTTCAATAAACATACTTTAGTTGTGTAATTTTGGTTATATACTTTATATGCTGATTTTATTAGTAAATATAAGTCTCCTAAAATTTATAAGACAGTCATACTGAAATTTCAGACAAAACAATGTTTGATACTTAGCCTGATACAAAATAGGGTATTTTCTTCTTATAACTTTAAGTATGTTAATACAGTACATAATTTATTCATCTTAAAGTAGTGCATATAATTTTAGCATTTTTATCTTAACTATACTCTTTTGAAATATTTGGTAATTTTAGATATGTGCTCTGTCCTACTCCAGATTTGGATGAACACATATGTGTGTACATTAGCATACAACACTTATTGTACTGATTTTATTTAAATGAGAGGGATGAAATAAATGCTGTTTCACATTATCCTAAACTGAAGAACTCAGTACATCCTGAGAACAATACAGTTGCATGAGTGGAGCTCTTTCCCTGCCATCAGCCTTTTCTAATACTTATGCAACTTTCCATTTTAACTCAAAACTACAAATCGCTTCTCTTGTTTTCTTTCTTTTATATTATAAAATTTTTAAAAATAGATGACATACTCACATGTGAATTAACAAATACAGTGTAATTTTATTCTATCAATATCAATCAGCATCTGCCCACTTGTCCGTGGGTGACACTTTGGTTGGGACAAGTTTTTATTGGAAGCAAGGAAGGAGGCTGTCCTGAGGAGTTTTTGTAGGATTACTGGCCTCTACTCAAAGATGTCCTGGCCTCTATTCAATCTACCACAAATTTTGCTAAACAAAACATTTATTCACATGATGATGCTAAGTGTCCGCAAAAGAACTGGGCAGTCATTTCTAGTTGTTAATAGCAATTAGGAGACAGAAAAACTACTAAGTCTAAATTCTATTACCGAAGAGCTCAAAAAATGCTTGTTTACAAATGTGTTATGTGTAATTTGAAGTCATGTAAATAGAAAATATTACCAAAAAAGCTCTTTACTGACACTCCAAAATTTATGACTGTTTCACCTATAATATATATATATATATATATATATATATAGAGAGAGAGAGAGAGAGAGAGAGAGAGAGAGAGAGAGAGAGAGATTCATTTAATTTAAAATGCATTTTAGTTCTTGGAAAATTTCATTTTATGTCTATTATTTAGCTTTATTTCAGTTAGAAAAGATTTCCAAAATTTACTAATAATTTATAGTCAATATATCCCATTAAACAGGTTTAGCATTATTTTGCATTTTAGCAAAATAAAGTACCAATGAATTGAGATGTTTAAATGCACAGCACATTGACATCTGAGCAGTTTGTTATTTTATTTGCTTGTGTATTATTTAGTTTAGTGCAACACATACTGGAACTTGTGCTTCAGCAGGAAATGAGTTCCAGGCCCTCAGAGGTATTTTTCCCTTTAATATCAGACTGTCGGAATCATTTGTACAAGAAATGCTCACTTAGAAGAGAAGACTTTGCTTCCTAAATTTTGGGCTATGCTGATAAGACATGAACATATTTCTTGCCTCCTGACTTACTATCTTGGGAGATCAACTGCCCCTGCCCAAAAAATATGTTTAATGAAGTGTGAGCTGATTTCAGGGATCATGTTAACTGGAATTTTGATGTGTTTTATATACTTTCCCTGCAAGTTACTTCACCGCAATTGATTCAGTCAGAGAAAGAACTCTTTTCTTACTGGTTGCTAACATAAAGAACAGAGCATTAAGTTCACAAAAAATTGTAGAATTTTAGTAATGGAAGAGAATTCAAAATAACACAGAGACAGTAGGAAACACATAGGTGAATGTTTTGAAGATGAGAAGGAGACTTAGGGGAGGTGGAAAAAAGCCTTCCCACTTTGTCATGTCCTGTCTTTTATATATAATAAAACATTTATTAGGTGTTAAACCATGGCATAATGAACAAAGTAAATGACATGCATTTAATTAAGAATCAGATATCCTTTCGTGTCCTTCAAATTATAGCATGCACATATATACCTGATTTGTACTTAATTTGGGTTATATAATTTCCCCCTGAAATTGTAGATTCAATATACAAGTCTATCAGAGACTAAAATCATTCACTTTTTGAGAAGTTGGTTTAATAAAATCTTTTTGTGAAATCATTAAAAACTCAGAATCTGAACACAGAGATGATATAATATACAGATAAATATATATACCTCATATAGACCATCCTCATATTCCATTTATGTTGAGATCTTTGTTTTCTTTCCCTCAGCAAGTCAGCCTTATGAGTAATGAGTTAGAGTCTGCCTTGAACATGTACTCTTGGTAGTTCTTATCACATTCAGTTCCCAAGAAAACTAATCTAAATGAAACAGGTGTTGGAAAAGTTGTGAACAAGTACAGACACAAAGTATCAGGATATTAAACTATTATCTTACTAAATGCTTGGTTTGGTTTTCCACAGGAACAGTACCAGTGGGTTCACTATGGACTTCATTCCACAAGAGTGTGTGTGTGTGTGTGTGTGTGTGTGTGTGTGTGTGTACAGTTGCAGAGATTCTTATAGTGTAGGAGTATACAGTGCTGACATCGTTTACTTGATTTTTGAATTGAAATTTCCAGAGAATATTTTCTGAAATTTTTTTCTGAGGAAAATGTCCGATGTCTTGAATCTTCAGATTTCTACTTTTCATATTCTCAATTCACTTTCAAATATTCTCTCCAAATATTCTTTTGTGTACAGACGATTGTGTCTCAATACACAAATATACAACACCAAGAGTTCTATTTCATGTATCATCAAACATTTGACATTAATTGCTCAATATATAATTAATTCCTTTAAGAGACCTCAACTTTCTATAACATTGCTTAACTCAATTATTAGTACAAATACCACTGAAAATATCCAGCAGGTTATGAAGAGGAGAAAATTAAACTGCACTCTCATAAAAGTTATGAATTAATGCACATCATTTAATTATCTAAGTATTCATTCTCTATCACACTAAGTAAATTTTAAAAATACTTTTTTTAAATATTTCTAATGTATCAAATCATGATATATAAATTTACCTAATTAAGGTAAACTTTTCATCTGAGGAAAAAATAAAAAGGAAAACATATTAACTCAAATTCCTCATATAAAGATAAGAAGGTCTAATTAAGTTTTATATAAATTTTTCCAGTTCCATAATATTCATATATCTATGAATTATTTCCACATTACAATGTGATCTCTTTCTACACTGAAAGATTATGATTATTGCATACAAGTTGTTTTAATGAATTCAAATTAATCTGCATATTGTATCATCTCCATGTAAAGCAACAGAAACTTTTAGAATACTTGCATATTCTTTGCTTTCTCTTTAACGCTAGAATTTGTAACAATGTACCTCTACTATAAACAATATTGATTTTGGAATAAAACTGAAAACCCTCTTTTTTTGCTTATGTCCCAAACTTCCTGCTCAGCTTTCACAAGCCATTTCTCAGCATTCTCCACCTCACTGAGTCCTTTCCCTTTTGAAGGCTGCCTTTCCTTCCTGCGCTGTATCAAACCCTTTTCTCTCTCTCCTGTCCACTTGTTCCTATATTGCATTACCATATTTCAAGTCTTAACGTAAATGTCGTCTGCTCGGGGAGAATTCCTATATCAACATAAAATAATTAGTGAGAAAATATGAAGCTTATTTTGGTTTTTAAGCTACAAACTTGTGATGACTCCTGAACTGAATGCCAATGACTGATGATTTGCATCCACACAGTTCTCAGCAATTTTGTGTAATAAATTATAATGTATGAAGGAATTTGATGAGGTCTTAAAAGTGGAAGCATTTGAAACCTTATGTTAGTTGGATACTGTGGCTGCTTCATATAAATATTACACAGAGAAACTTTGGTTTTAAATAACTCAGATAAAATTGTTAATTCTTTAACAGAATGCTATTCCCACTATGTAAAACTAAATTGTCTGAGATGTCACATGAATTTGACAATTACTCAAAAACATTTTTGTTTGTTGACATCATAACTATTTAGCTCCAGAAATATTCATTGTGTATATAAAATTCTTGCTGCATGTATAGATGACATTTATGACTCAGTTTTCATTTTTCATTCAATCAAAACATTTACACATTCTAGAAAATGTATAAATTTATAATCTTTGATGTATGTTAGCTTTCTTAGTGAATTAATAATGTCCAAAATAGAAAAACCTCAAATGTTGAAACTATTTTTGTTACTTTTAACAATCCACATATAATATTTTATAAAGTTTTCATAGAAATTACCTTATTTTCATTGCTTTGACTTCTAGATAATAACCACTGTTTGTGAAGTGAGATGGCATCTCATCTTTGTTTTAGTTTTTATCTCTCAAATGACTGGTGATGCCAAACAATTTTTTCATGGATTTGTCATTTGTACTTTCTTATTTGGAGAGTGTATAATCATGTCAGATGCCCATTTTTGGATTGGGTCTTTAAATTTGAGGTGACTGATTTGCTTAAGGTTTTTTTTTATGTTTTAGATATTAGGCTTTTGTCTGAGGATTGATTGGCAAAATTTTTTCTCATACTTTGGGTTGTCTTTTCACTCTACTGGTTATTTCTTTTGTTGCTAATAAAAGCTGATTAAAAACACCTTATTAAAGTTTTTTTAATATGATAATATCCTAGCTTTTAATTCTTTGTAACATTTCCCATGTGATTAGGATTTTATTCATGATGCTTTTGGGTGATGCTTTTGGGTAAAAGCAGTCCTGCAGCACTGCTTTTACTATATTTCTCTTAATTTATCTCTCTGTTTTACCCCTTACCCCTCTTAAATTTCCCCCAAAAAGGTAAAATCACTCTACTAAGGGAAAATGTGCTGAATTTTGTTGCATAGTGTAGATCTTTCTCCTACAATTAAAAGGAATCAAATTAATATTTACCACTGTTTGTCAGTTTCTGGGCTGTGCTTGATGCTTTTGTTATTGCTAATTGTACTGCTTACCCAGATGTCACAGCCGTTATAATCAGTTGTTCTTTCCTGTATGAAAAGAACGTGATTATCTGGGATCATAATCATCTCCACAGTCCAGTACCAAAGGACTGGGTGTTGAGCCAAGTAGATAGCAACTTCTCATGCCTAATTCTTGGGAGGGTAAGTTTCTGGGACAGACATAAAGACCAAGAACTTCCTATGCTTAGAAGAATCTATGAGGAGAAGTCATTTTTCTTATGAAGGTAA
Source organism: Hydrochoerus hydrochaeris (assembly GCA_004027455.1). Lineage (NCBI taxonomy): Eukaryota > Metazoa > Chordata > Mammalia > Rodentia > Hydrochaeridae > Hydrochoerus > Hydrochoerus hydrochaeris. Next base: position 204,736 of record PVLA01000344.1, on the reverse strand, counting down.
CCTAGTAAGTTGCTAGTTATAACAACACCCATCTTTTATTTCCTCTACTCCTGAGAAGAGTCTTAATACAATGTATTTACCTGGAAATAGAAAAATAATTCTCTCAGTGATCAACTTGATAAACTGTCACTAAAATACTACCACATTTCAACTCATATGATTAAATTCTCGCTGTTATATCCAGAATTTACATTTTATCTTTGGCAAATAAACAGACTCAAGTGAAGTGGTGGTTGTATTTGGAGAGCACTACAATTCTAAAGTTTATGTTTATTATTGTTGCAAAAGGAAAGCACTTTGATTCAGATAGTCAATTGACTTTAACAAAGGAGTGACAATGAAGCAAAAATGTTTATTTAAATGATGCTAGAACAACTGAATAATAAAAATTAATTTGTACAGATTATGCAACATTCATAAAATAATTCAAAATAAAAGACTTAAATGTAAAATACAAAACCATAAAAGAACTGTGAGAAAATATATTAGAAAACCTGCATAACATATGACTTTGCAATTAATGATTAGATATAATACTAAAGGTACAAACCTTAAAAAATATAGATAAGCTACATTTAACGTAAAAATTTTTGTTCTGTAAAATCACTCTTAAGAAAATACAACTAAAAGCCACTAACTCAGAAATTTAAAGTAATATCCAGTAGATGATTGTTTTCTAAAATACATAAACATCTTTTAAACTCAAAGCTTAGTAAAAAACATTTGATTCCAAAGTGGACAGAAGTAATTGTCAGACATTGTACCAAATAGAGGAATGAGAAGGACAGATGGTAAATAGGACATGAGAAAATATTCATAGGATGTATCACCAAGGAAACACAAATCAAAAACAGTAAGCTACCAATACACACCTCTTCTAATGTTTAATATCCAAAGTACTCATAAGATCAAACACCAAGTAGATTTGGAGAAAAGAACTTTCATGTATTGCTGATAGAATAGAGACAATAGAAACATCAGAGAATTACTTGGCAGCTTCTTATAAAACAAAGCACACTCTCATAATATACCCCAGAACTCATACTCTTTGGTACCAAACCAAAGAATCTTCTAAACTACTTTCATTTCTTAAATTTCAAAATATGTCTGCACTATGTTTCTATTGGTTTATTAGCCTTTGCCATCATGTGAAAGCAACTAAGATGTCTTTTAGAAGGTAAATGAATGAATAAACTGTTGTACCTAGACAATAAAAAATATTCAGTGACAAAATAGTTGGCTATCCAGTTTTTAAAAAGATAAGGAAGAAACTTAAGTGCACATTGCTAAAATAAGAAATCAATTTTGAAAGGGTTACAGACTGTGCAATCCCATTCAAATGACATTCTGTAACGTAAAACATGGGAGATAACAAAAAGGTCAGTGACTGTCGAGGCTGGAGGGGAGAGAGATGTAGATTATAGAAGGTAGAAAATTTTGGGCAATAAAACTACTCCGTGTGGTACCATAATGTTGGGTACCTGTTATAAATTTCTTCAAATTTGAATAATTTACAATAATAATCCATAATGTAAATTGTTCATTATAGATGATGCCATTGTATTAATTCAGATAAAACTCATCTGGGATGTTGATTATTGGGGAGATCATGCTTGTATAGAATGTACACAAAATCTCTGTAACTGCTGCGCAATTGTTCTAGTTTAACTTTTTTTTTTTTTGAGACAGGTTCTCTTTATAGGGCTCAGCCTGGCCTTGGGCTCACTCTGTAGTCCAGACTGGCCTTGAAATCACAGTGATCCTCCTGTTTCGGTCTCCCAGGTACTGAGATTATAGGCATGTGCCACCACACCTTGGATGCTCTATGTTTCTGTTTAACTAAAACAGTTAAAAATAGTCCTGTAAAATAACTAGTAAAGCTCTTCTTTTAGAGTTTAAAATCAAATAACTTCATAAATGCACAATTATTATAGCCTTTTTATGCTTAACAATATTAATGTGTTAATTTTTAATTATTCTTCTACAATTGAACTGAATGATTTCTTCAACATTTTCTTCAATATTTTAAGAATAATTCTGTTAAGTTGAAGTTTATATATGTGCTGAATGAAGTCTTTAGCAATTTTATTTTTACATATATTATACCCATCACTCATAGCCAAAAAATGGATCATAACATACTTGGTTTAATGATTTTCATCATATTTACAATTAATTCAGAAAGACTATGAGATATTTAATAAAAATCTATTGTCTTAAAGTAAAACTGCAACAGCATCATCATACATTTTACAGTCATCAAATAAGAATAGTGGTAATTAGCGCCTTGTCATTTTACAAGTTATACTTTTCTCTTAGGTCACTACAACAAAATGAATCAATCTGATCAAAACGAATATAGATTTAATGAACTGTTGACACCAGTCATATATAATAAGAACTAAAGCAACATCTCCAAAGAAATACTGAAGCAGAAAAATGAATACAAATATGGATGTGTTAAAATACATGTGAAAGGATTTGCATGGATGTATGAAACATAAAACACTATCGGAATAGAAACAGAATGGATAAAATTTTAAAAATGGTTCTTGTCTCTATCAACACATTGCATCACTTGAATATCCGGCCTAGATTTTTCCATAGCAGTCCAAGACTTACCTCCAAATAGTTTTAAGGAATCAATAAATACAAAGAAAGAGGAAGGAGGAAAAAGGGAAGAGAAACTAAAAATTAAAATGTATTGCCTACATTATGCAATCCAAAAATGTACTAACAAAGATTTTTAATTGTATTTTTAAAGTTTTTAAAATTGTATTTTTAAAATTGTATTTTTAATTTGTTTAGGAGCCATTTGCTTATTGCTATTCTTATCCTGTGAATTATTTATTCTAATCAGCTCATTTTTCCACTAGGTTGTTGGAGTTTTTCTTTTTATGCAATAAAAAAGAAGAAAAAAATAAAACAATTTCAAAACAAAATAATAGGAAAACAACAATAATTAATGCCTTGCTCTTGTTATCTTTAGAGTAATTGCTCATGTTAGAAGATATAGGTAAGAGATACTGTCCAAGCAATACCTACACAAATCTTTCTTTTCAATAAACTAAGAGCAAATAGCAGTATATGTCTTAAGTATATTATACACATATTTTTTTCTTTTTCTTTTCTTCCTTCCTTCTTCCTCCATCACAGTTTTTTTCTTTTGAACAGTTTCTTCTTAATTCACAGTATCTATTGCACTCTTTGGGTCCTATTTACTTGTCCAGCTCCTTATACTAGGGAGACTATAAGATGTTTACACATCTGGGTTTGATTTATTTCACTTATGAATATGGTCTTGAGTTGCATCCATTTACCTATAAAAGTCTTGGTTTATCATTTTTATGGCTCAGTTGTACTCCATTATTTAAAAAAATATATCTTTTTTATACGTTTTGTAGTTGATGGGCATTTGGGTCATTTCCAAGATTTAGCTATTACAAATTGTGCTTCTATAAATAAGGGTGAACATATGTCCTTTTAAATTATAAATAAAAAACAAAACATTTCTGAAACTAAACTATCCTATTTCCTGTGTGTTTCCATTTATGCTATTCAATTTGCTAACCTCATAAAAAGTGAAATTCAGCTTTCACTCTTCATTGATCTCCACCTTCTGACAGGTCAGATGGTGTCCCTCTGCTTGACTGAGTTCTCTTCTTTAAAAGAGAGAAAGCTCTCACAGTTGTCTTCCTGACATTGCCCTGCTTCACTTCCCATCACTAATGCCATAACCTTGACATTTATTACTGGTCGCATGTATGGATTTTGCAACAATTGTGTTCCTTTTACTAGTTCTTGTAACTGAAGTTAAAATGTTTCAAGTTTGATGTTTTTCCTGAAAAGCAATATTTTCATAGCAACCCTAAACATAAGTATTTCCCCAAGTGAGTACATCCTCAAAAATAAGCATTAATTTTCAATATCTACATTCTCAATTTAATTTCTGACCAATAAGTAAGATGAACTGCCATTAGTAATTCAGAGATCGTGAGGAAAGGAATGACTGAAGCATCTGAGCATTTGTATAATTAATGCACTACATGTAGTAAATTATTGTAATCATCTTAGCTCCAAATAACATCAAAGTAAATGTCAAATTGACCATATGTTGGCCCTTTCTGTAATATTTTTCTCACATTTTATAAATTAAGTATGATCATCTGATAACAATTTTGGTATTGAGCCAAAGAAGTTGTATGTGTTTATACCTCACAGACATTTGTTGATCAGTCTCATCTCCTGCCTTGGGAAGTGTGTGATCCAGTCACTGATTATACCCCTGCCTAAAATAACTTTTCACTGTCCTTAGCACTTTCCTTTTTCATTTTTTGAAAGAAATAATTATCTTATAGTATTTTTAAAATCTTTTTATTTTTTCTCATTGAATAAAAATCTCATGCAAACAAAATATAATACCCTGCTTGAAGAACTATAAACAAGATTTTTAAAAAATTAACAATTAGATAATTGTTTGGTTCTTAATGAGTATTTCCTTTTAAGAGAGGAAGCATGGAGTCTAAAATATGAGATTAACCTTTATATAAAGAATGGTATTCAAAATGCTATTAAGTCATTAACTTTGGTAAATAGGCATTTAACCTTTGTCAAAATGCAACAGTGTTTAACCTTTGTGTTTAAAATAGTACTTCTATTAGGTATGCTTCAGTTGCTGCAGATCAAATAAGAAGCTAGCTGCCCATTGACCTGAAACTAATCTAAACTAATCTTGATGAGACCTTTGCTGAAGTTAAACCAAAGTTTGAACTTTATTTTAAAACAGCAGTCTTTTGGTGTGTGTGTGTGTGTGTGTGTGTGTGTGTGTGTGTGTGTCCCTCTGTCTGTCTGTGTGTATGTGTATCTTTTTAATTTTTGTATTCCTTTGCATATACCCCACTTCTCTTCAGGTGTGAACAGCTCTAAAATGCTGCAACAAAAATCTGTTACTGTTGATATGATTGCAGATTTTATGGAGGCTGCAAGCAAAGAAAATTCTCTTGAGAATATATGTTGCAATATCATTTCCAGCCGAATAGTGCAAACTCAAGAGATTCAAATTATCATTAACACTTTTAGAAATGGAAAAATGCAACTCTATTGTCTTAAAATTTACTTACTCTTAATTTACTGTCGTGGAGAGGGAAACATTGTCATTTGATTTACCTATTACATGGAAATCATTTTTTATTAAGTCAGAAAGAGCTCTTTTCCTGCAACAATTTGCATAAGTCACTGCTAGTAATCCATGGGCACATTTCAAGCAATTTTCCCCTCTAATTAGAGGTCCGTCTTCACGTGTTCCACAACAGATGCAATATTTGCAAGCTTCTCAAGGGACTAGTTTTTGGAAAGACACCGGCACAACCAGAGGGCTTCCAAAATCTTGTAAAAATCCTAGCTGAAATAATTACTTGTCCGCAATAGGGACAAGTGGCCGATGAGCGACTAACTCCGGCTTTCCTTAATTGCCTCTTTTCTTTGGCCAGTAAGTCTTCAGACACATATTAAAAATTAAACAGTTGACTTTCAATGTAAAATCATAGGAAATGTATTTAAAGGAAAATGTCTTTCTTTACTGAATGTGTCTCTGTAGTGTTTGACATTTCACTGAAGTCCATCATTTTACTTTCACATGTTATCGGTTTTGGAGATGAAATTTCATACGTCTCACAATTTGTAAAAAGAGGCTTCAAAGCCTTAGAAGAAAGTAATGCAGGATGGATGGATGGATGATGTCTAGCGTCAGTTCTTAAGTTTTGTAGCGGTTACTTTTTCACACTTAGTGACTTACTCTCCGAGTAATTATGCCCCTAAATTTGATATTTTACATCTATTTACTGTCTATATGAGCTTGCTCTTTAAATCTTAGTAATTTTAAAACAATTTTATAAAGATTAATGTGCAAGTATGCTTTATTTCAACCCATGTCTGCCAATCACTAGGGTACTTAAGCTACAACCTCAACTAAAAGAGTTTAGTATAATGTATAATGAATAAATAAAAAAGCAAACAAATAGGGAAATGAATGAATTATTAGCTTTACAATTTCATTTTGTTTTAATAGGTCAGTGTTAGGGGAGACAAAAGCTAAAGACACAAGGCATTTGTTAAGGAAATTTTGGGGAATCAATTAATAAATTAACAATAGCTTCAATGCCAAGGGAAGATTAAAGCAGAATAAAATTTGATAGGACATTTCTAATTTGTGCTTTCAAAACCCAAAGGAATGACCTATTTTGCCTTGGATTCAAACCTATTTACAGGCTCATTTCCTCTAGCTGGCAGAGGGTTTTTGAGAGAAAAACACTCCTTTGGGAATAAATTTATTTTTTTGTATAAGAACTTTATTTTTTAGTTTATTAGCACAATTAAGATATACATTATAATACTAAGTGACAAAATTCAGACACACTTAACAATAGTATTTTGAAGATATTCAAAGAACTATGTTCCAAAGATGCTCTTCTTTATAGGATTTCTTCAGAAAGTTAAAGCCTTTACATATTTTTCAGGTTTCTCATGTTCCTCATATCAGAAATTGGCTCTAAATATGACTTTATAAGCACTTATTTTTTACAGATACATGGATGGAAGGTTTTATACAACTGTGAGCTGTGGGTATATCTTTGCACAAAGCATGTTGATATTAACAGAAAAATTAAGAGAAATTATACTCCACATGACCCATATCATTAAACTGATTTTTCTGTACTACTTTGATACAGACACATTTTAATTTGCCTTTGCATGGATATTTCTGTTAAGATGTTAACTCTATGTTCAAAAATATTGCATTTCTTTTGGGGCTGTCACATCAGCTCAAAGAAATAAAATAAATATAAATTACCCAGATCTCTCAAGATAAAGTCAACTCAGCTGCTCTAAGGCATACGCTATCATCAACTTTTCTGTTAAAAATCTTTCGAAGTGGTTGGGAATCTTAAAAGCTGAGAGCCCTTGCCTTTGATAATTCCCAATACATTCGGTAATGACAATGTTTATATTTACTCCAATACATAAACATGCTGCATTGACTCAGACCCTCTGCACACACACAACTCTGATTTCTGTTTTATTTTGAAAAAGCCCTACAAGGCAAAGTTTTCAAATAAGAAACCTGCAACACAAAAGAAAAGTTGCCAACCAATAAAGTCATTATGTATATGTATATCATTTGAGACTGAAGGATTGGTATAATTTGTATCTCACATCTTTATCACCTGTACTGCCTCTCCTACAACCAGAAAGTATATAATTCTGTGGAAAAAAATATAGGCATGAAATTTATAGTTGCAGACATAATGCTCTAATTCTAACAATTGAATTTAATATATTTTAAGTATTTTGGAAAGAAAAAAAATGTGTTAGAATTATATAGTAAGAATTAGCATATGCCAAAGAAGAAAAGATCAGGATAAACTAAAAGCATTTTGTTTACCTATGTCTTGGCCAAGGTAAGATTTATGCTTTTTTCAGGTTGAGGAAAGAGACAGGTTTCTTCCTGCTTCAAAGCCCCAATCTCACTTTTCTTAGAATACTTAATTTAGAATGTATTTCATTGTAAATTCTTTTACCCTTAAAAAGTATGTAATAACATGTTAAAGGATCTGAGTTACCTTCTTCGAATCTAATGTTTAAGAAAGATATAGCCCAGTCCACACATCATGTCAGACTGTATGAAATTTCAGTTATTACCTCATTGATGTCCAGTTGGCAAATATAGATAACTAAATCACAGAAAAAAAAGAATCTTTTTTATTAACTCAGTATGTACCACACAGCCATTGGTCAGGTGGCCACCGTCTTTGGTAGCCTCCATAGTTCCTCACTAGCTTACTATAGCAGTTAACAAACATATTCCCTTTGTGTAAGTATAAGCTGAGTTCACACTGAATTCTGGCTTTTGTGCAATGAGGCAAAAATCTTGAATCAAATCTCTTTGCCTATTCAACTTTGGTACAATTTTGACTTTGGTAGATTATATATGTCACTCAGAAAAATCTATTAACATAAATGCCTTGGAGTTTGAACTTAATGTGATAATGATTTGTATGTAATGTTAAAACTACAGGAAAGGGGCCAGGGATATAACTCAGTGGCACAGCACTTGCCTGTGAAGCACAAGGTCCTGAGTTCGATTCCTGGTACCAAAAAAAAAAAAAAGGCTACATGATAGAAAGTCTAATGATTTTTAGTGAAGTCATTGGTATTGGTATGTTGTTCCAATTCCCAATAATGATGATGTTTTACTTTTCTGTTTTTCTCTCAGAACACATCCTCAGATTATACGGCCCTTCAAAACATGATTATAAAGTTTGGTTTCATGGCTTAAAGAGTCATGAAGATTTTTTGACTTCAGAGGACACTCATTTGTTTTATGGAAAATGGTAAAATAAAATTTCATAATGAAATAGTAGAAGAATAATCATAGTTAATATATTATATGTTATCTTTAAGGTAGTTGTTCAGAGAAAAAGATATGGGCATAAAAATTTATCCAATTGATATTAGCACAAACCTTCTTTTTAATGAACTAAGAGACATGTATAGTGTAACTAACTGACTCCCATTTTTTCCCTTTTCCCTTCTGTCTAATAGGGGAACTGACTGGGCCTGGAAGTCTGCACTGGAAAGGACAGTGCTGTCTGCACAGAGGAGGGTGTCAAAACCACAATCTGTCAGCTTCAAACTACAAAACTATTGACAACTTGTTGCATAGGCTACTTTTTGTATCCTCCCCATGTCTGATTCTAACCCCACAAGTATATCTTCTGTCCCTAACCATTGATATGTCGTTGTAAAAACAAAAATTCTGCATCCTTATTGTGACTAGGTTTTAGACTGGTAAGGGATGATACTTTTTGCTATTTGTTTATTTGTTTGGTTTTTTGAGTACTGAAAATTGAACTCAGGACCTCATGCTTGCCAGCCAGGTGCTGTACCATTGATCTAAATCTCTTGCCCCATGAAGGTACTTTTAAGTGGACAAATTAGCAATACCCTGTCTAAATAAAATAAAATAAAAACAGAAAAAGATGGAAATGTGACTCGGTATAAAGGTTTTGAGTTCAGTCCCTAATACCTGACAAAAGAAGGAAAATAATAGACTTTAGCTGTGCCAATCACAAGTGGCCTGATAGTGAAGAAAAATTTACATGCTGATCCACTAGGGAAACCTTTTGGATTACTTAGAGTTCTCCAAAGGAATGACTCAGTACATAATGTATGTGTGATTATGCATGGACTTTATGAGGTGAACTTACAGGTTCAGAAGTAGAAGCACCCTTATGACCCTCAACTGGGTGAGAGTCAGAAGAATCCAAAATGACAGTCCTGCCGTAACAGTCAAGGTCACCGCAGTCGCCACTGTAAGTCTTTGTTAAAAGGCTGGTGAGTTTGCATTAGAAGGCTGGAGAATCTGCTTAGGAGAGAACTGGAGACTAATGTGCAGAGACAATGGTGAAGAAAGTAGTGTCTTTGAAACAGGAGAAACACTTTCTTCTTTTGGTATTTTGATTCCATTCAAGCCACAAATCTATTGCTTTGGTAGATCTGGAACTACATCTGCGGTTGCTCTTCCTCCTCAGCATAATGACCTACATGACAGCCGTCTACAGGCACATCCTGAGCTTATTAGTGTAATGGGTGGTTCTTACCTAAGTCAAGTGATGATCATACTGATCCTGCAGCTACGGATGCCAGTGTAATCTGGATTCTTCGTGAACTACATGGGAAGAAAAGGTGACTGTAAACAAAAATCTGAGTTGGAATGATTCTTAGGATAATGCTACATATACATTATTTTTAACAGATTCATGGAGTAGAAGTTTCACAACTGCTGGGTATTGAACCAAGTCCCATACTTTTTTTTCACTCTTCTCACAAATGTAAAAAATTTTTTTTTAATTTTTATTTTAAGAGAAAAAAAAGCATGTAAAGGGTAGAGATAATACAGAATTTCAGAAAAAAGATAAACAATAAGAAATCACTAGTTGATAAATTACATATTGTCTTCTCAGAAACAGTTGTTCAAGTTGCAAAATTAAAGCATACAAGTAGATAGTCAAACAGTGAGAGTGTAAACAGCTTTGCATACATGAGTCTCTACATGTATTTCTATTCTTTCTGTACTAGAGGGAAAAATAAAACTTAGTAAGGCAAAACAAAACAAATTCCTATAAAAACATGAAACCAAAAAGTCATATAAAACCACAGTACAAGGTGATCTACAATGATTGCTGTATTCTTCTTATTATCTTCAATAGAATTGCCTATATCATCAGGCATAAATGAATATAGCAGTATAATTGAATATAGCAGTACATAACAATATTAGTAAAAATAAAACGTTGTAGACAATATAAAACTTCAAAGGCAGGTAACAATCAAACCATAGTGGATATTCTTGTGAATCTTGTCATCTTCAGTGTAGTTGCCTATACTCTCAGACTTGATACTATCAATCATAACAGCTTTGAATAAAATCTATCAATACAAAACAGCAACCCAACAAACCAGATTCGATTACAATCGGTCATGGTAAATCTGTAGGTTTTACAGAGCGTTAGATTGACTTAATAGGAAATTAAGGATGATTACCATACTATATCCTGTTATTTTCAGGATTACTGTCTGTGCCCTCAAATTTAGTACAGGTAAAATGACTGGAACAGAATATAATACATCTAAGCAGAGTAATGTGAGTAATGTGGGTTTTTAAATCCTGGAGCACTATTAACAATATAGTGTATCAAGGCCATCTATGTTAGAGATTCTAGCCATCCTTATCTGCCTCAGTTCTGCTATGCTATTTTTCTGCCTGTTTGTCTACTTTTCTCCTTCATTCTACTGCCAGCCCCACTCACTGAGGCCTTTCTGCCACTGTTCCTAAAATCCTGGTATTTTTTTTCTCTCTCTCTAGAATGTCCTTCAGTAGTCTCTGTAGGGTTCGACTGGTGGTCACAAACTCATCCAGTCCCTCTTTGTCATGGAAGCATCTTGTTTCTCCATGAATTTCTAGTGACAGTTTTTCAGGGTACATCAATCTGGGCTGGAGGTTATTTTCTTTCAGGGCTTGGAATATTTTGCTCCAAGCTCTTCTTGATCTGATGGTCTGTGGGGAGAAGTCAGCTGCGATCCTGATGGGCTTACCTTTATAGGTAATCTGTTTCTTTTCTGTGATGGCTTTTAATATTCTGTTTTTATATTGAATTTCTGGTATCTTGATTATTATATGTCTGGGTGTAGATCTGTTTTGGTTGTAGGTGGCTGGGGTTCTGTATGCCTCACATAACCAAATGTCATTTTCTTTTCCCATGCTTGGGAAGTTTTCCTTAATTATTTCCATGAATAGCCTTTGTAATTCACCTGTATGTATTCCTGCTTCTTCATTCACATTTCTTATTCTTAAATTGTAGATTCTCCTATCATCTTCTAGCTTTTGTATTGTTACTGCCTGTTTCCTTGTTATTTTTAAGAGATCTTTCCTTTCATAATCACACATTGCAAACTTGTCTTCAAATTTTAGTAGTCTATCCTTAGTTTCTTTTAAGGCATTTTGCCAGCTTTCAATGGAGTTTTTAATTTGAATCCGCTTCATGTATTCTATATTTTCTTTATATTCTTTATCGAATGTTTCTCTCCTTTTTTTGTGTTCCTCCCTTCTACCATCTGTATCTTCCTGAGAGATGCTCCCTGAGAGCGTTTCTTTTCTTACTCTATTCATACCTTGCTTTACCTGATTAAATATTTCAGTTTTGAGCTCCTCTACAAGGTCCTGAAGATATCTTTTAATTTCCATTGAAGCCATGCCTGCTGTTGCATGTTTGCTGCCCTCAGTCTCCCTTGTTTTTCCCTCTCCTGGATCAGGGCTCTCAGGGCTCTGGGCTGGGGGCCTCTTCCTGCCTCTCTCTCCTGTCATGGTCCTGGCTTCCTCCACACAGGTCACAGTGCAGGTCCCAGCCCCCTTCCCTGTTGGCCATGCCTCCTCTGAAGCACACTGGCGAGGGACCTCCACCCTCTCCTGACTGCTCTTATCACTGAGGTGCAAGCAGTGGCTGCCTAAGCCTGCCCCTCCCACCGGGCCAACCAAACTGCAGAGGCCTTCCCCCGGTTAGTGCTTGCTAGGCACAGGGAATAGATTTGGGACAGCTTATTGGGTCCCATCCAGGGGTGCAACCCAGTCCCAGAAAATCCCACAAATCTGCTTTGGGGAGGGAGGAACCAACTGAAGTCACTCTTGCTCACAGTTCAGACTCCTTGCCAGATTCCAACACGTGGCCCATTTGATCATGCCCTTTCTGTGGGGCAGGTGTCCCAATCCCAGCACTGACTGTGGATTAATGAAGGTCCCTTTGCCGGCTCCACTCTCCTTTGGGCTCACCAACACCCAACTTCAGTGCTGCTGTGCTTCCCATGAGTGGCAGTGGGAACAAGTTTGGGTGGCTCTGCCAGCCGTAGCGGATTCAGGCTGGTGCAAATTCAGGCCGGTGCAAAATTGGCGGGCCGCAGTGAAAACACTGTGTCCCATAATTTTTAGCTGTTCCAGTTGTAGTCCCAATGTATTTGATGAGATTTTTATGTTTTAATTTCTTCCTGTGTCAAGAGGATCCATCTCCCTCTGTCTGGGTTTTGCCAGGGTGTTTTATTCTGGCGTATGAGTTGTTTCTCCCAGGAGGCTCTTTATTTTGTTGCTTACTGATTGGCCATCTTGTCTTCTTCACAAATGTAAAATTTGACAGAAAGATAAACCATACCTACCCAGTGTTCCCACCTAGGGACCAAAGAAAATTTGTGAGTTCTCAGTAAGCAGAGAAGATTTAATGAGCATAGGAGGTGAAGACAGGTAGAATTAATCTCATCCATGGGTGAACTGACAACAAAACAAAGTGGAAAAAAAATCCCATCTTTTTCTCTCTATATATGTTTGTATTTATGTGTATATATTGAGAAAAATCAAATGAGAGAGAAGTAAAATCAGGATATTAAAAAGATATGAAAGCTGCCCAATGTGCAAAGGATTTATATGGAGAGAAGGCACTAAAGTTAAAAACATAGTACAATAATAGCATATTTTTCATTTTATAGATGTGTGACAATTTACTAGCCTATTCTCCTATATACCATACTGATTTTATTGAGCTGGCTTCCATTTGTTTACCTCTTCTTCTGTAAACATAGCATTATTGCACCTTTAGACTATTCTGATTCATTCCTTTGTTTACAACTTCAAGAAATGAATTGGTAGAAAAAAATATGTGAATATTTTGAATAATTGATATGTGTTAGAAATTGATATATGTTCAAATTTTTCTTCCTTCATGGTTATAGAAAATTAGCCACTAAAGCTTTGTGGCAATTTTTGATCATGTTTATCTTAAACATCACTCTAGACTCTAAAAATACTGAAGAATAAGAAACAATAGGTGTTAAAATAGTAGATCTATGAAGAGACCATGTCCAGCAGGAAGTAATCCTAACATTTCTTAGAGATAAGATGTATTAAGATAAATGATACTGTATAAGATAGAAGACAATTTTGAAAGATCAGTCACATGTAAGAGATGTGAGATGTATACATGGTCTGCTTTTGCCCCTCCTCACATCACCCCTCCACCACTACTTGTTACTCTTAACTCTAACCCTAAATTCTTCTAATTGTAGTTTAAAGGATATATTCATGTTGGAGTTACTATTTAGATAACCTGTGTCTCTTAAGATAAATGTTAATAAATCAATTCAGTTTTGCTGTAATGACATAAATAACTTCAATTCAGTAAATAATATTACTCAAAGGATTATCATCCTTTATGCTGGTAGTAGATATTTTTAATTTGGCAACTTTATTTTATTGTGTCTTCATATTCAATTATATTAAAAACTGATTATACAACCTTTGGTTTTTTTTGAAATGTATTTCTAATAAACATTATTTTCCTTCTGAGTGTTTTATAAATAAATATTTTATATTCATGCTAAGTAGATGGTATTTTTATTATTAAAATTTCCAACTTGGTATAGCTTATTAGAGTACTATAATGAGAGAATCACAAAGTAATTTTATGACTTGTAAGTGTGACTTGTATATTTCTGTTTATTTCCTCTGAAATATTTGTGTCAGTCACTTTGAAATAACTGATTGTACAGAGCTGATAATTATTAGCACAATAAATTCCTGGTGAGATAATACCCCAAAAGGTTAAGTCTTCTTGAAAGTTAGCATTGTCTTTAGGTCAAAACAAAAATAAGAGTAATATTTTTAACATGGACTGGTATGTAGAACTGGGAAATTACAGCTCAGTAGTACATAAACTAAAATTGTAAATCAGTCCTAATAATAGCAGCAGATGTGAGTTTGTTAAAGATGATTTCCAATTAGGAAATGACCTATGGTATTTTGGCAAGTGAGGCCAAATGCAGGACATTTCATATGGTGTAAAAATTAAATGAAAATTCAGCTTCTGAATTTATGAATCTGGTGAATTTCTCTAGACTTTTATATTAACTACATGCGTTTAACCTTTGTTCTTTAATATATTAGTAGTAAAAGCGAATAAACAAATAAAATATTACTGAAGTTTATGAAGGGTAGTAATAAATGCCTTATTTTACTCCACTTTAAAGTTAATATTTCATCACATAGAGCATATATGGATTTTTGGTCATCCTCTTTGCCAGGCTTTAGACAGTTAATATTCAATATTGATATAGCAAAATAAATCAAACAGGATGAAGATATAATAATATCTTTTTGCTACAGTCTAATAAAGTATGCCTGTCACACTTACACTGACAATCCAGTTTCCTCTGTTTTGATTCAAAATAGCTTATGTACAATTATGCATGTGGAATGAAATAATTGGTATATTTTTAGTAGAATTTATCACTTAAGGGACCTCAGTGCCTTTTGGTTCCTCAGATAAAATTCAAACTCCCTTCCACAACCTGTGAGCTTCATGACAAGATGTTTTCTGCTCTTTTTTCTTTTCCCCCATATGAAATTTTTTATTTGCTCTCCAATTTTTAACAATCCCAGAGAATTGTTCAATCCTTGCAGTTCTTAGAATACATCAAACTCATTCCTCTTCCAAATTCAGCTGTTGTGTTCCCTGTACTTGTAAAAGCCAATTCCTAAATCAATGTACTGTTGGTTCTCTCTTGTCCTTGGCATTTCTGCCTATGCCTTTGTGATCATTCCCTGGATTTCCCTGCTTAATCTCACTCCAGTAAATATCACATTACCTTGGGCACTTATTCCATAGTTTTCAGCACAGATCATTCCCTTGTTTTCATTTTTCTCCTTCTCTCCACTACACTATACAATCACTGCTAGAGATCTGGTTTCTTTTTTATCATTTGAGCTGCAGTGTCTGGCAGGTCTTAATTACTCAATTACTATTAAATGACTACTGAATGAATTTAATAATAACATAAAAAATATACTTTTTATTCTAACAAACGATTTCAGAGTTAGGACATTAGATTTATTGATATTGTTTTCAGTAATATGAAGTTTATTTCTAGCAAATCAAGTTACCCATATAAATCAAATACTAATTAATAGGGTGCAATTTTCATCTTAATAACAGAATATGTTTAAGTAGTTTTGATTTGAGTACTCTTTGAAAATATTCATGGTTGGTTAAATTTTTATAGCCAGAGCCTTAGATGTGTTACAATTTGATTATCAATAGGCTTGAGATTTTTGTAAATTTAATTCATTTATAAAATTACCTTTCTAAAACTTAATTCAGAATTGGTTCAATTTTCATAGAATTATGTTTGACTTGTAGTTGTAAAATATAAAATATTTTCTTCACTTAAGCTTCTTACATATTTAAGGTCCATTTTTCATTCATCTGAAATTAGGTATCACTTGATAATACTTTTTATTATTTCATTTTCTCAAGGTATTGAATTAAATGAACTCATTATTTATTTAATTTTACTAATATTTTGTAAATTAAGCCCTATATTTTTTATCTAATTACCTAAAAAGTAGAAACTAGGTCATAAACAATAATAATCCACCCCTCCTAGTTCTCATGTGTGTTAAAACTTATCAACATATGTTTCTTGAATGTGACACCTACTGATAGTTTAATTGAATCAGCAACCTAATTGTGTGTGTCTGTTTGTATCTTCAATACTTTATTTTGTTTGGAAAATAGGTAATTAATTGAAATCTCTAGCAACAGGCCCTGTAGCTTGTCATACTCCATTTCTGGCTTTTGTAGCAGAATATCTGAAAAAAAAAATAATGGATAGAGAACAGAGGTTTGTTTCCATGTTTTCAGTGGGTAGGAAATCTGAGATCAAGATGGCAGTTTTTGTATCCAGTTAGGACATGTACTCTACTTCATGACAGTTGCTTAAAAGGGCGTCTTTTGTGAGTAGGAATGTTATTTCTGCCAGGGTACAGCTGAAGAGTTGATCAGCTCTGTAAGCCTATTTACAGCCTTTAATTCATTAACTTTATTGTTACACAATTTCTTCTTCAAGTAAATTTTTTAAAAAAGTAACAAAATAACATCTGTTTTAGGGTGTCTATGTAGAATTACTAATTAAAAATTAATAAAACATTTTAATGGCCAAATATTACTCCCACTGCAAAGTACTGAGAAAAATATGAATGCAGATACAAAAACAATACATATATTGATGTCATTATTTACAGAAATTTTAACTGTATATAAACCTTTTCCCATTTTTTAATTTGAATTTTCAGTTTCATTTTTGAGAGATATATTTGATATGGCCTCTGATCCTTTATAGGAAAATAGTCATTGATTGGCATAGAAAAAAAATACTTTATAGATAACTTATATTTCTGATCTGTCAGCACCATTTTACTGCTATTGATTCAGATTTTCTTTCATGGTCAGGATAAAACTGGAGAGAAAAATCACAAGACTTCTCCACAGTCAGTTGTTATGTATTTATTTACTTATATTCTGGAGCCACATAAATTCTCTCTACAAAGCAAAGCTCATAATATTTTTCTGATAAAGTTTACATTTTCTATAGTGAAAAAATTTAAGAAAGTTCTCAAAGCATTGAAACATAATGGATCTCTACGAGATGGGAAAACAACACAGTGCCTCCTATACAGTATGCACTACAAATTTAAACCACAGAGATAAAGATTAAATCCTCAAATGAATTAACTTATACTAAATAATTATTAGATCTCATTTTATGTACTGATTATTGATCACTTAATACAGCCATCTAGGAATATAACTGTGTTTCTCTAGCATTTTGTGCTACTTTAGTCTGTGTGCTTTAGAAAAATGCATAAATTACATCTATCATGACCACCATTAAGTCTAGCATATGCTAGTAGAACACAATGCAGCTAAATTTTGTACACATATATAAGATTTGGAGTTCTCCTTTACTAAAAAATAAGATTGTATCCCAACAAAGGGACTGATTTTAGCTTTATATTGAATGAAAGCCTAAAAATCTCTTTTCATAGACTTCTTTGGTTGAAAAGACCACTCTTCACAATCAATGCATTATTTTGGTTTACTCTCTTTTTCTTCAGTTATTGAAGATCTGATTATCCCAGCACAAATAGAAGACATTATGTTAATTTAATGCTAAGTAATTTATGTACCAATGTAGTTTATAAAGAGAAAAGACTGTATCAGGTTTTATACAGTGGCTACCATCTGGAGTATTCGTATGAAATTTGTTCTCTGTATTTGTACCAATACAAAGGTTAGGCCTACTTTGCATTTATAAACTTCCTTTTACAAGGAATTAGAGTTGCATGTTTTTTTTTTTTTTTTTACCTCTCTTAATAGGCATATAATAAGGGTGAGGGTTAGTAAGACTGAGCAATTATTTGTGGATTCTGCATTCCGGATAATCCAGTGCATTGGAAACATTAAAGATTAACAAAATCCATAGAGAGTACATCTCTTTAGTTTCTGGTTATTCCTCTCATAGTAATCTTGCTATAGTATTGCTATAAGCCAGGCACTATCTTTTTCAATTTCTTTGGATGAAATCTCTCAAAATCAGTTGTACAGTACCACATGGTTTTGAATTTTATTTTTAAATTTAACTTATCAATATGATTCCTCTACTATCAAAATCAGAAACTCTTACTGACCTTAGCTTCAAACTAAGTTTCTAAAACAGGCCATGTAATTGTTTCAAATTGGTTTTTCACAATTGGTTTGGCTGTTCTAGATTGTTTGATTTGCTACAGAAATTTGAGTAAAGTTTATCAAATTCTACAAAGAAAAGTCAGATGGGAACTTGATTGTAGAATTTCACGAAATCTACCAACCGCCTGAGAAAGAACTAAGGCTCATATGGAAAGTTTTATCTATGTATGGGAATGTTCCTCCATTTAACATTCCTGTAAGTTTTTCTCACAAAAATGTGTAATTATCTATTTGGGGGCATTACATATACTTTGCTGAATTAATAATCCTTTTCAAAAGTTGGATACATCTTTATGAATTGTAATTTATATATTTCTAAAATTTCATTACTAGCATATAGAAGCACAATAATACTACATTATGTGTCCCTTGACCTAGTTAACATGTTCCTTGGTTTTATCATTTCTTTTGTAAATTAGGTGTTCTGTACACTTAATTTCTGTGTACAGTGTGTGGTCTTGTATGCTCTTTTAGTGATGGGCGCTGGCAGGCTTTCAGTAGCCAATCTTACCAAATCAGGCAAGTAAAATTTCTTCCTTAGTACACAATTTGATACTCTTACCCTAATACTGAGGTGGCATTTTACCTCTATAGACATTATATAATTGCTTTACTTTTGTCAGTTTTCTTAATCTCATAATTTCTTTTGTTCTTTCCCATACTATTCTCTCATCTTGCTTTCCATGGATATCAATTCCTGAGGAGGTATTCAATAAAAATTTCTGATTTCTGGAATCTGTCTAAGATGCTGTTTCCTAGGAAAACCTACTTGTTTCTGTTAATTAAGGGGGAGATTTTCCCTTCTCTTTCTTGTTTTGAATGTCTAAAGAGATATGCAGAATTGATAAAGTACACATTCAAAGAAATACAGGTTTTGATCTTCAAGAAAAAGGAACACTATAGTCTGTGTGTATAAAGACTTGTATTTGGGGGTGAAAATAAACCATAGTCTGTGTCTATAAAGACTTGTATTTGGGGGTGGGTAATTTGTTGGGGGTTTTTTGCATCATCTTGCAACTGTTGAATTGTTATTTCCTGATTCCTTGTTATTTTAAAAAGATCTTTCTTCTCCTGTTCACTAGCTGCAATCTTATCTTCGAGGTCTGAAATTCTGTCTTCACTTTCGTTGAGGTGGTTTTGACAATTTACAATAGAATTTTTTATTTCCTGAATATCTCTTTGAATCTGCTTCAGTATTGTTTGTTTCTTATACTGTTCATTCAGGGATTCTATCTGCTTTGTTCCTCTGATTTTTTAGCAGTGTCTTCTTTAGATGTGTTCACTATTTCTTTCACTACTTTTATCATTTCTTCTTTTACCTGGGAGATTATTTCTGATTTGAGTTCCTTCATAGCTTCCCGTAGTTGCTTCTTTATTTCAGTTCATATCATTTCAGGTATTTCAGGTGTATGATTAGTATTTTCTTCTATGTATGTGGTTCCTAGGCTTTCTTGGGATGGCCTGGAGGTTTGAGATTGCATTTTGGTCTTTCGTTTTGTCATTTTCCTATATTTCCATGTTTCGAGTGATGTTCCAAAACATTCCCTGGGCGTGTTGGAAATCACCTCCTGCACCCTTGGCTCCCAGGACTCATGGGCCTTGGCTTCCGTGGTTGAATGAAGGTTACTGGGCGTGGTCCACTCAAGCCCACGAAACCTCTCCAGGCTAGTCCAGTGTCCGAGGGGGCTGGGCGGACACCCAAGCACCTGGGGTGATGTCCCAAACTCTCCAGGGCCAGCGCCAGTGAGCTGGAACTCCCCTTGCCACCACGCGGGCCTACCTCCACTCTCCGAAATCTGGTCATTTGGAAAGTTGTAAGAAGTTCTCACTTGGTTTACAGGGAAAAAGGATGACCCTCCCGCAAAATGAGAATGGCCCATTTTACAGATGAAAAGGTTTATTCTACATTTTTCCCTTTTTAAATTAAAGAAGGATAATCTAAGACATTTGGTCCAAAAACATTATTTGCACTCTCTCACTATGTTGCTTTATTCCTTATGTTTTGGACTGCATGTTTCACCTTTCTTTTTCGTATATTATTTGAATAAAGTATTTTCTCCAATATTGCAAAGAAGTCTTAAAGGAGAATATACTTGATTTTTTTCCAAGTCTTAGGGGAAAATTTATGAGTGATTAATTATGTCACTGCTGGATATAGTTTTTAGTAGATTTTCTTTATCTGGTAAAAAAAAGCTTATTTATATTATTTGTTATGACATTTTATGACACATCAGTGATTTATGATATGTAGTTTAATTTTTAAATACATGAGATTTTTTCTGGATATATTTTCAGAATAAATTCAATTCTTGACTTGAATGTTGAATGTTATGTTTTTGAATATGTTGAACTGTATTATTTTCTTTTAAAATGCATTCACTTTATTGTACTGGATAATTAAGATACTATTGGATAAACCTCAGCCTCTCAAATACTTGGTTTATTAAGTTTTGTTTTTTTATAGTAAAGTCATATCATTTCCTCTTGAGATAGTTACTTGAAGACTTCTGCAGTTGGTACTGAATTCCCTAGGTTTGGATATATGTTACCTAGGCTGCCCAGTTGGGACTCATTAATGACATGTGCTATAGGCATTACTGGGTTTATAATTTTGCACATTTTTTCTTTGCTGACAGTGGTATAACGTCTCCTATCCTATGTTCAGCTCAGTATGTACTACAAGATTCATGTTGCTTTAAAAGATTCTAGAGTAATCTATTCAGATTTCTGGAAGTTATTCTCTGTGCTGTTTCATTTCCTCATTACTGTAATTTGCAAAGTTTTGTCATCTTAACATCCTTCAAATTAAATTCATCTCATCAGAACAGAAAGATTACATTGATCTTAATATTAATTTCCTCTTTTTGTATTTGAATTTCTTTTCACTCTCCTATATGGCAAAAATGTTTACAAGCAGAAAGCCAACCATACTGTAGGCATCTCCCTCACACTGGAGAATCACTTGTAAAAGTTGTATCTGAGATTAGAAAAAAAATTCAATTCCCTGCTTGTGGTTTCAGAGTACAACTCTCAATTTGTGACACTAAGTATCTACAAGTGTGTGAAAGGAGTAATGTTTTTAGTATGACACATGATAAAACTTAAAGAAATTTGAGTTTCTTGATATTTGATAAATTTTCAAGGATTCAAAATCTTATCTTGAACATTTTTTTAAAAATTTCAATGTCAGTTATTACAATATCCATTAAAATTTTGATTTCCAAAATGAAGGAAGAACTGGCATCAATAAAAGTGGAGAAAACTATTACTTTTGTTGTTGTTTTCTTAGGAGAAAACTATTACTTTTGTTGTTGTTTTCTTACTACTTTTACCTAAAAGTCTTGCTTTAACCCTTTTTTATTTTGTTTCTCAACCTTCACATAACCCTGTAGGACATTCATACTTATTTTATTTTTAACACATTCGATGAACTCTAATCCTATGAAATGAGAGGGATACAAGAGTTATGACCCTTAGTTTTAGAATCTAAAATACACTATACTTGAAAGAGTAGATACCATACCTCAAATGATAAGCCTTTTTTCCTCCTAAAGCTGTCTTTATTTGATCTCCAGCTGAGTACTTCAAATGGGTCATAGAGCAGACAAATTAATTGGTGCTTCTCTGAACTAAATAGCAGTGCCTGTAACTAGTTGCCCTTCCCAGATCATTGTGATATTGAGTCCTATGATGCTATTATGTGAGTGCTCTGTAGTGGTGGCTATTCTGGGTCATAACCTGATTTTGATAGCAACAATCACACATTCTTCAAAAGTCAAGATTCAGTCCTAATGTATTTTTTGACATTGATGTACTACTGAAAGAAAGCTTTAAAGAACTGTTATAAAAGGACTCTAATTTTTAATAACAGTCTGTATGGAAGTTGGTACACTGAAATAAAATTTTAAAAAATAAACACTGAATTGAAAAGGTGGCAGTTAGAGGAAAATTCATATGATTTACACTGAAATAAATTCAAAATTCAGTTATATTTACCTACTAGGGAATGGTAAGATTCAAGATAAGTCTATAAGAACATAAACATCTGCAATGTTGTATTTTTCAGGTTGTCATAGCCATTTGTTTTAAAGTCTTAATTAACTTAGAAATCTACTTTGTAGAATTTCTAGAAGACCTTTGAGGTTCTTAAAAGTGAGAAGCACAAGGAAAAGAATCATATTACATCTTTTCAATAAAATCTTCTTTTATGAAAACTATTCATTGTAAGAATAGTCTTCAGGCTCAACTGCCAAATTTTCCTTACATAAGGCAAGTTTTCAATTTTAAAAATTGTGAAATAATTTAAATTCAGAATTCTCCAAAGAAGATATACAAGTGGTTAGTAAGCATTTGAAGTTATTATTGGTACTGGTAATCATAAAGGCAATAAAATCAGAAGCACTAGAATATATTACCTCACACTTACTAGTAAAGCCACTATCAAAAGAACAGGAACTAATAAGTACTGGCCAAATGTCAGAGGAATTGGATTTGCAGATGACTTAATAACGAAAATGAAGCAGAATTTATACATCCAAAGGAATATTATGTGAATTAAAAAGGTAATCTTGTACACGCTACAAAACAGAAGACTTTCAAGGATATTATGCTAAGTAACACAACAGTCATGAATGTACAGAGGTTATATGGTCTCACTGCAAAATTAATGATATGGTCAAAACCACAGAATTGTAAAGTAGAAAAGTGACAGCCAACATAGGGGAGAAAGAGGGAGAGTCACTTATATTTTAATGGGTATGGAATTTTACTTTTGCAAAATGAAGAATTTTAGACATTTGTTACATAGCAGTATAAATATATCCAGTACCATACTGTACACAGAAAATGGTTATGATGACAAATTTAATGTTATGTGATTCTTATAGCAATAATAAAAATAATAGGATAATGAAATATGTAATAACATAGAAGATTAAATATTACATGATTTCTCCAATATGAGAGATACAAAATATGCATAATTAAAGGAGAACATAAAAGACAGATAGTAAGAAATGGAGGTAGACTGCAAAGAAATCTGTGGAAGTAGGAAGAGTAAAATTGATCAGAATGCTAAATGGATTCATACTAAATTCCCAAGATGAAAGGAATCATTATGTGCTGCACCTATATATTCATACATGTTAAGAAAATAATTATCAATCTAGAATTAAAAAATACAAAGAATTGAGGGAGTTCGAAAAGAATTACACCATTTAGTCAATCACCCTGGATGGCTCTCAAGGTGGCAGCACAGGGAGGAGGTGAAGGATTTGAATGATGAAGCGGAGAGGAGTTCTTTAAGTTACTGGAGGTGTGCCCTTGGTGGGGACACTGGGACCATGGTCTTTGCTGCTTCGCTTCATGGGTATGAGGTGAGTGATCTTGCTTGGGGACCTACCTTTTGCTGTTGCCTTCCTTCATCTCCATCAGAGGTCTAAAATCAATGAATCTGTCTGATCTTGCACTAGAACCTCTACAACCATGATAGTTAATCTTGGTTGACAATTTGATTAGATTGAGTATCTTCCAGGAAACTAGTAAATCACACTTCTAGGTGTGTCTATGATGGTGTTTCCAGAGGCAAGAGAACTGGGCAGTGAAAAGCCACTGTGAATGTGGGTGGGCTATCAGATAGACTGGGTCCCAGATGGAACTAAATGTAGGAAAAAGGGAAACTTAGGAATGGAGGCTCAATGTTTCTTGACCAGATGCCTGCCTTGCTCCTTCCTTTGGCTGTGGACTTCAGAACACAGATTGCACAATTCTTAAAGGTAGAGTTACCCCAGCATCTTTTCTCACCTTGTTCACTCTGCAGTTCATAATTTCAGTGGTATTCTTCAGCTCCTGGATTTGTCACTTTTCATGAACTATCATTCTCTGCTGTACTTGTCATTCATGATTTGAATCCTATAGATGAGCTGTTCTAATTTTTTATTTGCTAATTTTAAATTGGTTTTAGTATTTATATATATATATATATATATATATATATATATATATATATATATATCGTGTTTGAACTTACTAAGTTATTTTCTTATTTTTTAAATAATTCCACCATTTGGCCTTTTCATTTCCTTCACATTGATCTCATTGGATTAGCTTCTGGAGTGCTAAAGAATTTAAAAGTATTTTGTAGTCTTATTTCCTCATGATACTAATGTGTGTGTGTGTGTGTGTGTGTGTGTTGTCAATCTGTTGTGTGTTGGTCATATGAAGACCTCTTTAGTTAATGTCTACCACCCAATGATATGGTCTTGGTTTTGGTTGTTTTCTGATGTTCATTTACCTCTGTCCCTTTTATTTGATGGGATTAGGCCCAGTCACTGTGCTTTAAGGATCAATTATATTAACATCAAGACATTGAACCAAGCATTTCTCATATATTTCACCCTTTTGCTGCAGATCCATATAGATTATACAGGTAGCATAGTATGTGATGGGCAGAAGGAAGGAAAAATAAGAGAAAACGCAAAGGTCAGTCATCAAGAAGTGAAGGAAAAAATTAATGACAATGATTTCAAGAGAGGAGATACATCTCTATTGATATTATTTTTAAATTTTAATAGTAGGCTGACATAGAGGAGGCTCAACAGAATATTTCTTTTGCTTTATATGTCTGAATATTCATTAATTTGTGCTTGTAGTACATAACGAAGGGCTGGGGATGTGGCTCAGTGGGTGCAAGCATGAGGCCCTGGGTTCAATCCCCAGCACCACGCAAGGGCGGGCACACAAAACATACAGTACATAAATATTACATTTATTGTGGGTGGTTGAGAGAATATTTATGAGAGTGGAAGACAGAAGCAGAAATAGTCAATTGTAACTGGAGATGAAGAGAAGTTGCAATATTTAGCTTGTGTGTGAATCCTCTATACACCAGTCTGGTGTGAGCTACAGTTCTTTGTTCGTGAAAAATACTATCTAGAATAAAACACTGGTGAATTCTTATTCTCCTTTCCTAATAAACACACACCTCCCACTGCTTTAACAGAGTCTCTGTGTCTCTCCCCTCAGGCTTCCTGCTTTGTTCTCTGTAAAACTTTCACCTCTCCCCTTACAAGCTCACTGGTGTCTGGAGCTCTCCCAGCCTTTGGCTGGGTACAGGAGTGCTCCTGTCAGCACTGAGCAGTGAGTAGTGGGATTTCTGGAGTTTACAGTATTCCCTGTGGGCAAAATAATGCTGGGTGTTTTTAAAAGCAATAACTGAATGCCTGCCATAAGCCAGCTCTGCTCTATCTACCCTTTCCTCTTGAATAGACATTTCCATTTTAAGAAAAAAAAAAAACTAACCTAATACTTTACAGTATCTTTAGATATACTCCCCTTTCACTTTCAGGATTTTAAGTAGACATTAGATTTTTGTATTTACTAGTGAATCAAATTCAAATTCTTTCCTTATGAATTTTTCTAAGGGACTCTGCTTACATCAAAACAACCAATAACTTTTAGTTAAAATTTTCTAACATTTAGATAATAATTTTGAAACAATAAATACACTTACACTGTTGTTTTTGGTCGATGAATAGCTGTGTTCTTAAAAAAATCAAAATTATATTTAAATTGCAGGAATTGGAAGGGAACATTGAAGTCACTTTAGTTTAGCAAGTTCTAAAAAAAGGAGTATTAAAATTACACCTGTTATAGTCTTTTGTTGCTAACTTTATAGATTTTCATTTTTATTCTATCACCATGGTAGGATAGTGATTTAAAAAATGACTTATTTGAGAACAGCATTACCAAAGTCCTCATTTGTAGCAATTCCCAAAGTTGTATATACTTGTAGATTCTTAGAAATATTGAGAGCAAGTTAAGATTTACTTCTTGTTATGGTGGATGTTAAGGAAGCCATTATCAGTTCAAGAGTGACAGTAAAGTACGACAAATATTTTGGGTTGAATGACCATGAGAAACCAGCAAAGGAAAGTTTTTTTTTAGTATTTCTTGTTTAGTTATTAGTACTTTCTAGTGAGAAAATTTGCCACAGGCAGCTGCTGTTGGAAGCTGTCCTCAAAGCCAGGACCAGCTTTTTCCTCTTGCACAGCTGACAATTATTCCTCCATCTGCTGGGGTGAAATATTGAACTGAGCAACTCTTGTTCCTTTTATTTTGCATGACATATCCTAAGATTAGTAAAGTACTATAGTAAAATTATCTCAAAGAAGTTACTATAACATTGAAAGAACATTACTTAATCTTCAGAATCTTGAATTTGATGCATGATCAGAATGTATTCACAATACAATTTTGTTGTATGTGTTTTTTTTTTTTCTGTAAATAGGCAAGAAGTAAATAATGCAATTATTTTCCCACTGTGTCGTTCCAGAGTAAGACAATAATAATGGTAAAGAAGAAAGAAGGCAAAAAGCAGTTGTTCGTGAATGTGAAGGGTGCTAAGTACGTGACACAAATATTACATATTGTCATATTTCATTGATACAAAAAATAATGTGCTGCAACAAAGTCTCCCACCTGAAAGGGTATTTCTTGAGCTCTGGTCTGGAGCAGACTCCTGGAAGACTGTTCATATTTAGATAAAGCATCATAAAATATTCTTAGTTAGAAAAAACAGTAATGCAAAATATATTAGCTTGTTAAACCTAGTATGTCATTTGTTTAAAAATGTTAGATGCATATTATGTTAAAGAAGAATAAGGTAAAAGTTTCTAAAATTTATATGCTAAAATTACTCTTATATAAATGTATAATTAATTGAATCAACTTTTACTGACTAATGTGAAAGTTGTGACATTAGCTGCCAAACACTGTAATTCATTCAGTGTAAGTATTGACACATGTATTCACATTAGGGGCTTAAGAGTGAAGGGAATGTGGTTTATACAGACAATGTCAGCTTTGATAATATTACTTTTTGGATTTGTGATATATCCAACAGTTTTTGTCACAACATTCCTTAGACATTGGAATAATTGAGCTCAGAAATTCAAGTTTATTGAATTTGCTTAATAAATTCAGCTTCATTTTTGTTAAGATAAAATTGTAATATTTTAGAATTCAAATATTTTATTTTGTGCCTAATGCCAAATAGTTTGTTTCTCTGACCTACATCTGAAATATAGAAAAAAGCATGATATGGGTGATTATTTATTAATAAAAGTTTAATTAAGTACAATTTTTCCTTTAAAGATGTCTCTCTTAATCTTTGATGCTTTGGCTTTCTTTCATAATTGCAAAATTGATATTCCCAATATATTTATCTACCTCTTTCAAACCCATAATTTTTCCATCTTCAACAAATACATTTACTATCAACATTAATATTGACTATTAAGAAAAAAAGTGGCATTAATACATGTGATTTGATTAAATCATGATACAGTCAATAGAATCATTGCAAGGACATATGTCCTCATAAATATATTTCTTCATTTACACTGTTGAACTAATACTGTCTCTGCATTACTTAATATTTTTCTTACATGTATGCTTATACATGTGCTGCCATTGTTAATGGATATCTACCTAACCAAAGTGTTTATATATGTTATATATGTTACAATCCTGAACTGAAATATATTTTGTAATAATATTTTGTAAATTTTCAACTGTGTGATTGAATTATGAAGCAGAATAACACTGGAGACATCATGTTACCTGGAATGTTCATTGCCACTCCACGGAAATAATGACACCTGAGTATGATATTGCTGAATCAACAAAAATTGATTTGTCACAGCTCTGATTCAATTTTTAGCAGAGTTGGAAAAGCATAGTAATTAGAGTGAAAATCTGTGTGAGTTGAAATAGAGATTAATATGAATGCTTAGAAAGGAAAAGGAAAAAAATTGATTTGAAGTCCTCTTCTCTATAGCTATCTTCATCACCAAATCTAAGCTGACATGATGATAAAAAAAAGGTCTGGATTTAGATTTATGGAGGGAGGAAAGGAAAGCAATGATGGACAAGCAGTGTGTGTACCGCACCCCCACAAATGTCCAGAAACACAGATATTTGTAACTTGAGGAATCCTGTAAGAGTTTTTTCCATGAATTTTAAAAGCTAACAAATGAATCAAATGAAAGGCCATGCATGAAGAAATAATATTCTAACTGGAAGAAACGGACGCTTTTTATAATCTGATTAAATTAAATAGTTCGACATTCATTTACACTTTCCCACAATAAACATATGCAATGGTTACTATTTCATTAACAGAGAATAAATAGGATCGATTAATCACAAGAGTTCACAGAAGTTGGTTTTCAACTGGAGCATGAGGAGAAAAGGTGAGAGGTGGCCTTAAAGGACAGTGAGGCTTTAGCCAAAGCAAAGCTTCGGGGAGCCACAGCATTGCTGCACTGAGAGGGACTGCAGAAGCCAAGAGGCAGCTACACAGGAACTCGAAAATCAGGCCAGACTGGGGGTGGGGGGAGCTGCACAGTTGGCAGAGAGTGTTTGCTTTAAAAAGCCTACACATTTAAATTACTGCAAAATATCTGACTCTTTCATTCTTAATACAGGGCAAATACAATCTCTCTTCTACATCTCTGCCGTACTATTTCTTTAGTGAACCTTTTATTCTTTATGGAGTGAAGCAAATTAAATCTTGTTCTCTGCAGTGAAGTAAACAGGTTTATTAGGCATAACATGAAAGTGATGGAAACTTCTTGTTCTTTTCTAATCCACCAATGTTTTGATAAATGATGAAGCCATGCAACCCAATAAAGTTTCTCTCTTGTCCAAAGAGATTACTCAATTGATAAACAAATATTACATTCTTCCCTATATTTTAAATTTTAAGATATTTTCCTTGGTTTTCTACATTAAAGTTGAGGCAAGTTTTAACAATCTTTTCATTTAAAAAATAAATTGCAGATCCAAAACAACTGGATATTGCTAAATAAACATGGCATTAATCCCTTTTTCGTTTCAAATTTTATTTGTATTCTGTATAAGTCTGAGTTTAGTATGGTGCTGAGCAATGTCTATCATCTAGGACAAACGATTATGTTTGTTATCTACTAATCAAACAATGAGGATACTTTAATACATTAGTTTATTTCTTTGAAACTGTGGTTGTGGAGAGCTGCTGCAGTGATAAAGGAATCAGGCTGACAGAGTAACTTTCCTCTTGACTGGTGCTTATTTATGTGCCAAGGGGGGAAAAAAGAATGCTAATGTTTCATTGAAAATTGAGATTGTGGTCAGAAATGTAACTCCACTGCTCTTCCTCTCAAAGCAGTTGTATTAATTAATCACATGGCCACAATGACCCCAGGAAATTCACTATTATGAAAGGCAGGAAGTGGGAGATATTAGTATAAACATGTCTCAAGACTATCGCCATATGAGTAAACAGATTTTTTTTTCTCTTCAAACTCAAAATCTACTAAACATTAGAAAACTTATCATTCAAATTAAACTAAGGAACTGGCTTTACTATTACAAAATTATTGAAAAATCACACATTAACTAATACCTTCAAGAAAATGACATTAGCCAAACATGATCTGAGGCATGAGAATTTTGGATCTAAGCCTAATTCTGATAACCTAGTGATTTCCTGAAAGTCTATTATGTAATAAAAAATTTAAAAGTCTGGTAATATACTTCAGTGCAAAGACTCTGAGTTCAATTCCTAGTAAAAGAAACACACACACACACACACACACAGAAACAGAGAGAGAGAGACAGACAGAGACAGAGAGAGACAGAGAGACAGAGAAACACACACATATAAAACTGAAATTTAATGCACAAAAGGAAGCCAGCAGAAGTATGCTGAAGGTAAATAATGCATGAGTGATAAAGCAGTAATTCACATAAAATGTTAAATGCATAGATAATTATATTTTATCTTCTGGGATATGGGAGATTTATAGACACATATATTTGGCATATAACTGCAAGTGACAATACCTAAGAAACTTTAGCATAAAAAGTTCTATGTATCAAAGAATGAAGATCTTCCTCTACCCCAGAATTCCGAATGCAGAGTTTGCATTTCTTCTATATTTTCCTTTACAGTGGCATCTGAGCTATACTACTCAACATCCCATATAAGACTGAAAAGTCAAGTCAACTGCCCTGCTCTCACAGGAAACAGAAATTACTAATCTTCCTTTTCTTTTGTCAGAGGATACAATCCAGACCAAATTTTACCTCATTTTTTAAAATAAACTCTCTTTAAATTTATCTTTAATTCAAAATCTGTTTTCTGAGAAACATGAAACTAATCAATTTGTTCAAGTCAATGCATAGAAAGACTCTAGGGTTTTGAATCAGACATTTAGCATGTCTATGCTGCATGGACAATGGTAGAGGATACAAAACTGATAGCCAAGATATAAAGAGCATCTTATATTTTAGAACTAGAATAGCAATCAGGAAAAACATGCATGCTTATTCCCCATAGGCAGTTTCTACAGGGATTGGTGATTAATGCCAGATTAGATATTATAAGTGCAGTGAAATACATTACAGGAAAGAAGTCTCGATATTGAGGTATTCCAGCTGGTCATGGACAGGTTTCCTAATAAATCAGAGTCCCTCAAATAAGACATTAAAATGCATTTTAATAATTGAATTATTCTCTGACAGACAAAGATGCCTTAGCAGTACCTATAAGATAGCAGTACTAATGCTACAAGATAATCATAAAATAACACCTGGGATACCACATTGTTAAAAATAAATCATTGGCAAGTACAGTTTAAGGTGTAGGGAAGGTGAGTGAAATAGTATTTCTAAGTATAATGACATTGGATGTGTTTAAGCTCAGAGAACTTCATGGTCTGGATGAATAAGAGAAACTGAATACAATAAATCATCAGTTAGAAACTAACTATGGAAGCAAAAAGACTTTCAGAAGCCAGATACTGGACAAATCTATAAAGACTTAGCTCCTGCAATCAGCAGGCAGAGAAAATTGAGCCACAATATTTAGATCTAAGGGTGACAGTGCTGTGGGCTGGAATGCTACATCACGTTCAAAGTCTTGATTGGGAAAGAATGAAATACTGGGATATATGATTGGAACCTTTGGATTGAAAGCACTTGAAAATGGTCAGGTTTTAGCTTCTCCCATGACTGCAAACTTACTGGTACTTACTAAAATTGATATTCCCTTTTGGTTATAGATAACACAAAACATTGCATGTTCCTATTCCCACATAGCATCTCTACGATTAGTCAAGTCTTTGAGCCTCTGTCTAGTGGTAAAGCAGAGTGAGGGATTTGCTAAGACTAAGAGAATAAATGAAAGAGAGAAATCACACTCTGGCCAAGGTGCCATACATCATCTACACACCATGCCAGAGGGCAGAAGAGCAAAGCACAGGGGTAATATTAAGATGCTGCTGAATTGTGAAGTCAGTGAAAGAAGGCAAATGATAAAGTTGGGTAAAGAAATTATATATATACACTTTTTTAGAACTCAGAATTTAATACCTTGAAAAGAACCTTTGGAAATAAGGCAATATGGTATCTGAATGACTTCTAGATGAAAAAAAAAAAACATATATGGGCCTAGTTGAATGATTTGTAAATGTCAGAAGTTCTGTGGCACAAAGCTAAAGAAAGGAACAAAATACTCAGAGAATCAGGCATCCTGGATTGCTCATGCTATATCGTGTTGAAAGATAGACCAGTAAATACTTTCCCTGGAGGACTTGGAGAATAACTGCTTTACTAAGGCAATAAATAATATACTGTGGAAAATGACATCAGCGTCACAAAAAAACTCAGTTATGGCTCTCCTCTGTAGGATTGGGCTGAAAATATCCTCTTACAAAACTAAGATTTTTGAGGATAATGTGCATGACAGCATCCCAAAAATGTGGACCAAGGGATGGTACTGCACGGCTCTGTGAAGGAGAAAGTTACAACTCCAAGTGTATGCCCTTTGCCAGAGAGGATCATGAATCTAGCGACAGGCTATTGTCTATTATTGGGGTTAATTCCTCTGCTTCTGCTATAGTGAGGTTAAAATATCTATTAGCTGCTATCTTGGTCACTTATTGCATCACTGACACAAAATCCTCAGCACTCAAATCTTAGAGAAGGAAAGATTGATTTTGTCTCATAGTTCAGAGGTTGTAGTCAATGTTCAACAGGATTAAACAAAGAAATAGCAGGGTAGAAGCACCTGGATGGAAAAATGCTCCCACGTCAGTGACCAGGAAGCCAAGAGGGACTATGGAGGCAGGGTGGGAGACACACTCTTCTAGCTCATCTCTCCAATGATCTGGTTCCTCTGATTAGGATCCATCACCTAATAACAAATCGATTATAGCGTCCTCCCATGGTCCAATCACCTTCCCCAAACACAGCTTCTGATGGCAACAGTCTTAGGAGAGACATTTAATACATACAGTGTCATTCTATCTCAGAAGCCAAGACTCATGCATATGTCTTTATGCAAAATGCATTTAGTTCAATTTTAAGAGTCACCAATGTCTTAACCGCTTCATCAGTGCTGATAAACTCAAGTCCAATCTTCCTTGAAACTCAAGGCAAAATCTTATCTGTAAGCACCTACGACAAATTAGAATGAATTAAACATTACTGACATACCTGGTAAGTATTCTCAATCCAAAGGGAGAATTGAGGGATAGAACATAACAAAACAAAAGCAAGATCAAAATTCAGCATGGCCAACATTATATCCAGTATCTGTGTATCCTGTATCCATGTCAACCATGTGAACTCCAAAAAGTTGGGAGGTGCTGTCCTTATACTATTGCTAGTTGAAGCGCTCATGTCTTCTGCCTTGGGCAGGCTTTGTTCTTTTCTTGCAGCTTTCCTCAGACATTCCATGTTTTGATTTTCTCTAACACCATGCAGTAACCCCTTCAATGTTGCTTTCACTCTAATAGCTTCACACCCTGATCTCTTAGGGATATAGTGCCTGATTTCCCAGGCTTTATTCTGAAATCTGCTTGGAAACCTTCCTGATTCCACCACTCTAACATTCTTCACCTCATTATAAACAGTGTCATGTAGTAAAGCCAATGTATGCCAGAAGCTATAGTAGCAGCCAAGCCTCCTTGTATTCTGGGTCCATAGGCCTGTGAGGGTTTGGATGGTTGATGCCAGGGAAATTTGTTGCAAATTCTCCCTAGATGAAGGAGGTTTCACATAGCATTTTTCTCAAAGAAAGATTTATTGTTTTGTAACCACAAACCTGTGTATGGAGGAGTCTTGCTGATTCTTGTAATGCTGGCAAAGCATTTTTCCTATTGTTTTAATGCAAAGTATTTAGCTACACTTTAATATTAATCTTTGCATCAGCTGAATTGTACTCTGAAAAATCTTTAGAGGTTCCAGTTTTACTGGAGCTTTCATTCTTCTGAGACTCAAAAATTTTGGAATAGGTTTTATGATTTTGTTTCACAGCATAAATCTCACTAACACAAGCAAACAGTACTCATACTGCAGTCTGAACATGGAGATTCCATGAAATTTCCTTTACTAAATTTATTAGTTTGATGCTCTTTATCTCAGTTTCCTAGCCTTAGCACATTAGTAAAACGTAGATTGATTTTTTTTTTTGCTAGATCATCATACATATGATCTTGAATCCAACGTCTCAGTGGAGACCTTGTTCATAGGCCTTGTATTTGCCTTTTTCATTTTCATCACTTTTTCTTCTTCTGTGCTCTCACCATTATCACATATCAACGTTTGCATCTTCCCAATTCCATTTCTTTGTTTTCCTCATGTGATTTTTTTCCTGTGACTATTCCCCAGTGATTTTCCAACAAGTTAATCTCTATGTCTCATAATCTGCAATCTACAAACCTTAAAAAAAAGATGTCCATAGTAATTCCGAATCTTGTTACAAAGTCACTCTCAAAAGAAAAGAAAAAAAAAAAAGAAACAGGGTTTTTCTAGTTTCATCTCTAAATTTTTCTTTTTCTTTTCAAAAGAAAATAAAAAGAGAGAATCTGAGAATCACATAAATACAAAAATGCTAAAAGATATGGAAATTATTATGATGTGGACACTAAGTAGGTGTTTATACAAGTTGAAATTGCATAGATTGAGATTTAAGATTAATTTGAAAGGCCATTCAATAGTTGATGCTGATAGATTAGAAATCACGCATAAAATAGTGATAGAGTCGAATGGAAAATGAGTATGTTTTCATTCAAAATCAAATGTTATCTATACATAATTCAGACGACAACTTTTGCCTTTTATTTGCAAATAACATTTTTGATTTCACAAAGACAATGGTCAGAGTAGTAATGCAGAGCCTCAAACTTCTCCAGTTAATCTCTCTGTGTTGGAATATTACATGACATTTTTATGCTAGAGCATCTTTTCATAGAGCCTTGCTCATTAACTTTATGGAATACTTCCCTGTGGGCATGTCACTTGTTTTCAGTACAACTGACATCATGTGATGACAGATTCATTCGTTGATTTATTTGCAAGGGAACTTTTAATGAAAATTCCTTTTAAAAATTCAGTTAACAAACTGCTGGAAATTTAAGCAAGCAAAAGCAAAGAATTTCAAATTGAAATTAATTTTCTGTGTTACCAAAATTTGATTTTTTATGAACATCATACTGTGTTCGATTTATAGGGCAACTCCCATGGAGGTCGTAGCTGATGGCTCTTTACATTTATTGCTTTAACTACTCTTTTATATGAAATCATACCAAATTAATAAGGTATTACAGCATTTGAGGATGATGTCTACTTATGATATAATTAAATTTACTGGAAAATTTTACTTTTGTGTGGGTATTAATTGAACTTAATTCTATTGTTTAAAGTAGAGATTTGTATGTAGAGAATTTTAAAAAAATAGTAAAATAATCTAAATTTTCTGTATGAATCTCTTGTCTGGAAGAACAGGTCTAATGAGTCTTGCAGTGGTGACTTGGCATATGGTTGCTCAGTTCAGGTAGCTAGCTCCAAATCCAAGCTACCACTGAGCAGATTTGTCAATGTAGTCAATTTACTTGTGTAATTCCTCGTAATTGTTTCGTATGAAAAATGAGATTTGACTTACTAACTGGAATCTTCAGGAGCATAATAAATATTTGCTCAATATTACTTATATGGAAAAGTAAGTTTTATTTATAATAAATAGATAAACATCATCAATAATAAGTTAAAGTTTGTCATATGAGAACCAATAAATTATTCAAAATGTGATTATTATACATTGAGATAAAAATAAATTTCCAGATGCTTTTCAGTTTACTGGAAATTATCAGTTGGGAAAAAACTGATTCTCAGTAACCACAAGACTGTATTAAAGAGGGAAGTACATATAAGGGATTAGATAAGGACACATAAAAGTATAACATTTTCTAGTTGAAAGCATTGCAACACAACAGAATCCAATTAATCCCATCACTTTGTGGGCTTTTGAGTAAGCAGAAATGTGAATTGATTTTTTTCTATACAATAACAAAAATATATTTAATAAATGGAATGTGTGAAAAAAATTTGAGGTTTTTAAATAGAACATTTTCACAGTAAAAATATAATCTGCTTCACACAGCAAAAACTATTTAAAATGGCACTCTTAGGAAACAGTAACAATATTGTCCAAAATATTTTTTCACATATGCTTTCATGACGAGCTAATTATATTTTTAAATTTTAAATGAGTAGTTAATAGGAAAGAAAAATGCAACATATTGAGAATACATCCACTCCAAAAGAATAAAGCTGAAATGTGATGGCTGATTTTTAAATTATGTCTCATATTTTGTGGAAACAAAATTTTAACCAAACAAAATTATTTTTTCATGCAAGATGAAATTGAAGTAATTTCATAAAGTCAAAGATTTGTTTCTTAGAACGTAAGCCATTCACTCCAAAATTTTTAAGAAACACAGCATGCATTGATGAAATCGTCTAAGCCATCTTTTTTCTGCCACGCTTCCCAAACTGTTTTTTTTTGTTTTTAATTTTAAAATTGCAGCAGATATTCTTGGTGTCAGGCTAAAAATTAGGAATAAGTTAAAATCTTTTATATAGTTAACAGATAGCAAGAGTTTTTAATAATTCTACACCAACTTCTTGCTAACTGAAAACTGTAATTATACTTTCAGTGAAGTTCTATTGTTCAGAACTAATGCACACACATTCACTGCATCAATTTACTGGATGATTTTCACTTTTATAGGGAGGAGAATTTATTGTATGTCAACCTTATTAGGATTACAGGTGAATCGACATATGTATATAGAGGAGGACAGCTACTCATCCACGTTATATATAACATAGACACGTATACACAATTTTTTCTGATAGATAAAATTTTTATATATACAAAAATTAGACAATATAGACATACACATAAAAATATGTTTCCTAACGTAGTTTTTTGTCAAATTTTTACTGTAGAAATATCAGGTAATTCAACAGATATTCACACAGCCTTGCTTCAGAGTCGGATATAGAAGCTTCAGAAAGTCAGCCCTTCTCCTGAAGTCTACTGAGAAAACCAGGTAAACCGGAGGAATGATCTTTTTGAAATCAGAAAAAAAAAAACAGGAATTCTCTAAAAATGAGAGGAAGTGTAAGGCAGGGGAAATAATCTGAACTATGCAGCTGATGTTGTCCTGGAGGTATTTTCATAATAGGCGGGGGCAAAAGTCAGAAAACCAAGGAGACACAGCTGGAGACACAAAACCAACAGTGCTTTTGAAAAACACACGGGGTGCAACAGTACAGAGTCTCTTTGTTGTCCGGGATCTCTCCTGAAATTCGGGCTCCATGACTTGAGCAGAAAGCTAAAAGCCTAAGTGAAAATACTTTGAAATAGAGTTCAGTTACCTTCATGGTTATAAAAAGAAAGTACAGAGAACAGGAAGCACACTTAAGAATCTCACTTGGATGCACCTGAGAACTAGCAGAGACCCAGAGGAGAAGCATTACACTGCTGTAACCCAGCTGAGATTCCTCCGCACAGAGGTTCGATTAAGGTGTCAATCACCATTCTAGCAAGTAGGAATCATATCATAAAGAATGGAGCTTTATTTCAGACCTTCGAATTGTTTTCTACAAAGCATGTTGCATTAAAAACAAAGCCAAATAAAATGAAGGAGAAATGCATAATTCTATACATGATGAAGACTTACAAAATCAGTTCCCTCAGAAATATAATTTTATCCTTTCACTGGATAGTAAAGATTTACAAACAAGTTCTTAAGCATCTATGATTTTTATATTCAAAAATTAAAATGGCTGCAAAAACCAGTGAAAATGAAGATATTTGCTTCAAAATTGAAATATATAACAAATTAGATACTGTACTAGAATGTTAAAACTAAGTACTTGAAATTCACAACCTAAAAGATGGATTTTACAGTAAATTAGATTTCACTGGAGGCAGAATTCAACTAGGAGATGTAAAACTGCCAACAAGAATCACCTGTATAAATTGCAGCACAGAGGGTGGATTAGTTAGCTTTCGCTGAACCAAAGAGCTGACAGGATTGCAATTTCAAAGGCGAAATATGTATTTGCTTTATGGGTTCACAGAACCTAACCCAAGGCTGGCTGTTTCCAAGGCTGCAACATAACAGAATGGCATGGAGGAGTAGATCTATTTAATTTCATGGTGGCCTGGTTTAGAGCAGGAACCTGTGGCAGAAAGGAAGGGGCCAGAGACCAGATATAGTTTTGGAGAGTATGTCTCCATGATCTACTCACACACACAGAAAAGTGCTTTACTATTCTCCTGGTCTGCTCTCAAGGCAAGCAAGTCCGGCTCGCTCATCACAGGAGGAGCATGAAATAGAAAATCACATAGAAAAGGTTCAAACAACAGTAGGGACAAGAGAAAGGCTGCACACACCTAAGAGACACCTCGGAGGCAAAGAAGAAAGTGAATGATTCAGCACATTATTTGATAGAATACATTTTTTGAAAGGATTAGAAAAGAACTATGGAAGAAAGAAATACAAAATTAGGATGTCCTGTGAACCCCAAAGGAGATATGAAACCAAAAGTGACAAATAATGGGAAGGTCACTGAAAGATAAAGCAAAAGAAGAAATCTTAAGAGTAGCCAAAAATAGCAGTAATAGAATTAACAGGAACTGTAGCAGTTTTTGTTATAATGCAATGGTATGCATTACAGGGAAGAGAAAGAGAGAAGAAAGAAAGTGATAAAAAAGAAAAGAGAAAGAAGGAAATGAAAAAAGAATAAAGGGAAAGAAACACAGACGCACACAGCCATGTAAATATATATGCAGTAGAAAAAACACTGAGTTCTGACTTCTCAATGGAAAGAATGAGAAACTTATGCAGTGAACTTATAAAGTAATAACATAATCATTATTTTGTATAATCACAAAAATAATTTTAACATAATGACTTAATACATTTTTCCACTCAAATTCTGAGAAGTTGTTTCAGGAAAGACATAAAGACAGACATACAGACAAGTATGTAGGTCAATTTAAAAATTGTTATATTGCAATAGCATGTATTAAAGGCTGGGTGTGATGGCACAGGCCTGTGGTCCTAGCATATGGGAGGCTGAGGCAGGAGGATTGCTATAAGTTCGAGGCCAGCATGGGTTACACAGTGAGTTCAAGGCCAGTCTGAACTGCATAGTGAGACCTTGTCTCAAAAAGGCAAAGGAAAAATCTGTATCATCTATCTATCTATCCTCAACAAACCAATGGCAGCAAAGTCTTAAAAAATCACTGTTAGCATATTTTAAGTTTTCCAACTGAAAACTTTGTATTAAAACTGAAAACATCAAAATGAATAAACATTACTATTAATGTATGTTTAATTTTCTTATGTATCTCCTTATAAGAGACAAAAACAATATTCACAAATAGAAAAATTTTTAAATTATATCGACCATCTAAGAATGTTCAAATTTTGACAATAAATATATCAATAAAATGGAATACAAAATATTTCATTGTATTTGATAAGAAATAAAACATGATAGTTTTGGAGCTTGTTGAAAAACAAAGATTTTTTTTTAAAAGTTCTGGAGATTTAGCTCAGCAGCATAAGCACCTGCCTGGTAAGCATGAGGTCATGAGTTCAATCCCCAGTACCAAAAATAAAAAAGAAAAGAAAAGAAAAGAAAAGAAAAGAAAAGAAAAGAAAAGAAAAGAAAAGAAAAGAAAAACAAAGAGATTTAAAGGGAGTAGGGATGGAGAAACACCAGTGAGCCATTCACCATCAGGTCAGAAGTATGTGATGACAATATATTTTCCTTCAGTAGAAGTAGATAAATCTTAACCTATTATTCTCATATTATGCACATCTATATGTGCCATAAATCACTCAAATCATATAGAATGATTCACCTCATTTTTAATACACCTATGTTGTATTCAGTCTTATGAATTTTCCCTCAAAAATTTTCACTTGTCTATAAATGTACCATGAATAGACACTTAGAGGGCAAAATAAAGGTAATATATGAATTATTTGAAACATGCATACTGAACACAACCAACTGAAGAGTCACAATAAGAGGGTATTTTTAACCTATACAAAAAGATTTCAAATATTTTCAGGATATGATATTCTTTAGCTAGACACTTCTGTGAGACTGGTTATTTATTTGTCTGAATGACATTGCTTTTATATTTTGGAAAAGATTTAATTTTTCATTCAGTGTGCTATAATATTATATAATCTCCTGATGTGAGGTCTTTAACTAAAAGATGTATCATCATAGATGTATATATAAATATGTAGATAGAAGACACAGAAATAAAATGCAAATATAGGGAAGATATAAATACACTGAATATTTCAATATACCAATATTATCAGATGTCACATAGATATAATTTTATATTATAATCAGTAGATGGTGAATATGATAGTATCTGGAATAACCACTAAAATAAAAGAAAAATTAATTCATAATTCACAATACAGGTGAAAACAAAATAGTATAAATTTTTTTTTGTTTCAAAACAATGGAGCAGGAGAAAAATAAAAGAATACAAATAAAAATATTATAAATGTAAAATTTGCATATGGTTGGTCCTACTTAGTCAAATGATCTGTATCTGTGGATTTCACTAAACATGTTTAGAAAATATTCAGACAAAAACTTCTGTACAAAGAAAGTATATTTTCCTCATCATTATGCCCAAAGTATCACAGTATTATAAAACTTGGTTAGATTTACAATGAATTAGGTATTATAAATAATCCAGAGCTGACTTAAAATATGTAGAAAGACATGCAAATAAAACTGAAAATACTATACTTTCTTTAAATAAGGGATTTCAGAATCTGCATACTTTGGTATGCCATGGTGATACAGAGTCAATCCTTCATGGGTACCAAAACACTGCTATGTATAAATAATTACTTCAAATTCTTAGATATTCACCACTCAATTGAAAATAATTTTATGTTGTTTCCTCAAATTTTTTAAGCTATTTTTGTTCTTTCTTTTGCCACACAAAAGCCTGCAGTCTGGTCCTTTCAATGCAACTCTGTGCTGCAACAGGCGAAGTCCTCAGTGTATAGAATCCCATTTTAATTTCCTTCTCTGATGGTCTTCTCAAGAGCACCAATTCTGAGGATCTGAAACCAAGAAGCTATGTACATGAATGGGTAAAACAGGGAAAAGTAGATTATGCCTTCTTCAAATTGTTATAAAAGTAAAATAATAGAAATATTAAAATTAATTACTAAAATTTCAAAGATATGAAGGCTAAGAAAATAAAGATGACTTTTTAAATCTCATACAGTATTCCAGTCATATATTAAAATATGTGTCATTTTTAAATTCCTGGCCTTAGGAATAACTTAACCTACTTTTCCTCTGGACATAATTTTAAAAAAGGGGAGCTGGATTTAGAGATAACCTCAAGTTGAATTTGGTTTTGAAAATATAGGCAAGAGTTACAAATAAATCACCTATAATTTAAAAACTATCTTTAAGTTTTTAAAATTTTATTTATAGAGAAAAAAGCAAAACAGAAAGAAAAGGAAGAAACAATGCTGAATTTCAAAGAAAAATGAAAAATAAATAAACAGTAATAAATCATTACTTGATAAATTACATATTGTCTTCTAGATATAGTTGTTCAAATTACAAAATTAAAGCATACAAGGTGGATATTCAAACAGTGAGGCTGCAAACAGTTCTGTTCAATGATCTGACAAAACTTAGCAACATGGTTATCAATCCTACACACTTAAACATACATGCAGTTATATCCTTTAGAGCACTTTCTTTTCCTCTTTTTGTTTTTCAAGTCCATTATCTGTTTAGTTATATCGTGTTTCAGCTTTCTCAGTACCTTATTGATCTGTGTTGTTGTTATTTACTTTTTATTTTTTATTTAGTTTACTTTTTTATTATTTTGAAGGTAGCAAAATATGACAGAACAAGACAGAACAAAGTCAGCTGAGACAGTGCAGTGAAATTGGTACAGAAACCCTTAACAGGTTACTGGCATAACAGTAATAGGTACCATAGTATATCCTGTTATCTTCACGACAGTTGTCTTTTCAATCAGGTATAGCCAAATCAAAGGAAATACAGGACATTCTAGAATTTATCAAAACAGAACATTGAATAGAGCAGTATCATTAATCAGAACAAAACAAAACAGTGATAACAATATTTGCCTTCAAAGAGATGGTAGAAGGAAATCCCCCCTATTTACTACATTGCACATGGTCAACCTCTCAAGAGATGCCCAGATCTCTGGCTCTCACTTGCTAACGGGGGTGGGGGTGGGGGTTTTATTCTCAGCTCGCACACCTGTAGGCTCATGGGAGCCGCTGTGATTCTTCTCCTGCCTCATGCCAGGGGAGCTTACGGAGAGGGACGGCAAACTGCCTTTGTGTGCTGCGCCTTGAATCCCTCCATGGCTGGAGCTCTGGGGCTGCTGGTTCTCCTCCCAGCTCAGGCCTGGCTGCTTACCGGGAGGGCGGGCAAAGTGCCTTTCTGGGCTGCACCTTGAGTCCCTCCATGGTCAGAGCTCTAATTTTTTTTTTCCATATTGCTTTATTTTTGTTTTTGAAAGAGATACTATTTCTTAAACATTTGGATTTATTTCACTACATATTTTACCATGACTTTCACGTCCAAAATTCTGCACATCCAGCAACACCAGTGGGTCCCTTTCTTAACACTTTCTCCAACCTCAGTCCCCTGTTTCTTAAGACAGTCTGCAGGCTTTGTCGTCAGCCGTGACCTCTAAGACTGTCTTTGTGCTCTAATAACGAGATCAGCCACATGTGAGCTACAATTTATCATTTTGGTGACACTATTGTCACCAAACAATTTAACTTCAAGTGAAGTTAAGTACAATATGAAATACATATTTTTTAAAAAATATATGACTACAAAATGTGGCCGAAAAAATATACCAACCATGGCAGATATTTTAAGAGTAATCAAGCTTCAAATTAATTTTAGATCCTTAAGTTTCTTTCTTTCTTTTTTTAAGAGAGAAAAGAAAATTTAAAAAGACAAAATAGAAAAAACAAGAAAAAAGAATATAGAGTTCAAAAAAAATTAACATCATAAAATCACTAGTTGATACATTTCATATAGTTAACTTAAAAATAGTTGTTAAAGTTACAAAGTCAAAGCATAAAAAGTGACTAGACAGTCAAACATAGACAGTACAAACTCTTCTGTTCAATGATCTGACAAAAGCTCAGTAATATGGTCATCTATTTACACACTATACATACCATTATATCCTTAGAGCACTTTCCTTCCCTTTCACTTTTACAATATCTTAAACAACATCTAGTAATCTTTCTTTTCTGAATATTTTTAAAATTCTAATAACCTGTTGATTCTCTGATCTTTCTGAATATTGTATAAAATAATACATTTTTATATATTTCCTTTTTCCTCTGAAAATATTTTATGGCCATGAGAGTGATCATGAATAAATGCATTTAATTGAAATAGCTGATTGATCTGGAAAGATTTGAGAGTGATGTGCAAACTGAATAAGAAATTTTCATCTTTGGGATAATTGGAGTTCTAGGTAAGATGGGTGATTTAAAAATATAATTTTTCTTAATATTTAATATTAAATCTGAGATAAAATACATACATATTGTGTACTTGTAGAATTACTTTTATAGATGTCTACTACAATAATACTACAAAAGCAAAAGCAAGCACAGACTGAATAAGAGTACAGCTGCATAACATTTAAATTAATAGCTCATAAAAGCAGATAGGTGTTTCAGTGAATAGCTTATACTATTGATTGTTCAAGAAGAATCCAAAACATAAATTAGATATTTTTCATGAAAAAACCTGAAGAAGTATAAAATTATTTATGTTTTAAATGCTATATAACCTAAACTGTTTCAAAATACAAAAATCCATTTCTTCTCTATTGGTTTCTGTGCTTTAAACAGTGGATTTTTATATTAAATGATAATAAATATGAACAGCATCTAGGTGATTATAAAAAATCATTGAACTCAATTGTTGAAGAATTTATTTATATTAGCCTATATTTTTGTTGAAACACAAGTCCTTAAAAAGTGAATTACATTATGACACAATTATATCATTAAGTATTATTCAACAATACTAGAGTTCTAAGCAGTAATCCTCTTTCAGTTCTATGTAGTCTGGATAATTGGATTCCTAAAAATGCACTTTTAAAATTACTTAGTCAAAAAATAGTCTCTGTGAAGGACTGTATTATTTAATCAATAAGTATCCATATATGAGCTTCTCTATCGAGTTTTGAAGCTAGAGCTTGAACTAAAAGGTTTAATGGAATGGACAAAACAAGTGTTTCACTTGAAGAAATTAGAGTATTTGTCACATGAAGAAATTATTACAATACTAATTTACTTAAAATGCTATAATGCGAAAGAGGCCAAAATTCAGGCTATAATTTAATTAAGTTCTTTATTCATAGAAATAGTAAGTCTGACAATGTGAAAGAGCAAAAAAACTTTACAGGTCTGGTTTTAGTGGAACAGAATTCTAATTCATCATGAATTTTGATGAATAAAGCCTTTCTCAAAGTAATTAGCATTTCAAGTTTGGTACAGAAGAATGGTGTTAGTGTAGGTACCTATTATAATTCTGTATTTTTTGTATACCCTCTAACTGGAAAGTAATAATAACTACATGTCAATATTGAAGAAGATGTACTTTTATTCTTGCACATATCACAATTATAGCTAAGAAATCAAAACAGTTGTTTGGTCATTCTTAA
Organism: Hydrochoerus hydrochaeris; assembly: GCA_004027455.1. Lineage (NCBI taxonomy): Eukaryota > Metazoa > Chordata > Mammalia > Rodentia > Hydrochaeridae > Hydrochoerus > Hydrochoerus hydrochaeris. Next base: position 160,402 of record PVLA01000344.1, on the reverse strand, counting down.
ACAATATATATACACATTTGCCTGTGTCAGTGATGTGAGAATCCTATTAAATACTGTATTCAGTTTTTAGAATATAAATAAGAATCAAAATTATTCAATAATGTATTTTTACCTAACTGGGTAATTTTTATTTTTATTCCATTAGTTGGTTTTGCTTGGATTCAGGAGAATTATTATTACTTTATTCCCGTTATAATCTGTATTTCTTTTTATAAAGAAACTCATTCAGAATATTATCACTTCATTCATTATGTAAATTATTTTTTCTGCTGAAAAACTCTTTTGTTGTTGTTATTGTTGTTGTTGTTGAGACAGGGTCTCACCATGCAGTTCAGGCTGGCCTTGAGATCACTTTGTAGCCCAGGCTGTTCTTGAACTTGCAACGATCCTCCTGCCTCAGCCTCCTGAGTGCTGGGATTACAGGCCACCATGCCAGGCTGAAAAACTGACTCTTAAAGAATAACATTCAACTACTTTCTCTGTCCACTTCACTCGTTTCCTAGTAAGATCCTTGTAAGCATGCTGATCTCAAGACTAAAGTAGTTTTGCTATTTTCACATGTTTAAAAATTAGGTAAAAGTTGCTCTTCTTATACAACTATTTTGTCAATTTATGATGTATTTTCAGTGGGAATTGCATACTTCCTATTTGTGAAAATTTTAAAAATCAGAGAAATACTCCTGTTTCTTAGTAAATGGAAATTTTTCCCTTAGGGGAAGAAAACAGACTCTATGCTTATAGATATCTTTCAATCCTAACTATTCTAAGTTTTGAGAAAAGCTATCAACTTCCCTACTAAACAATAGCTTTGCAATAGCCTGCAATATAGAATACTAATTATTCATTTTAAAGGGCTTGCTTTCTGAAATAATAGATGTATTTCGACATTAGTTCAATTAATTGCCTTCACGTTTTTTCCTACTTCCGTTTTCTTTGCCTTCATCATTTCCCCCTTTCTTCTTAAGCTTTTATTTTATTTTTATTCCCTTCACTGTTTTATCTTTCTGATCTAGTTTACAATTTACCTATTTTGCCTTAAATAATAATAATTGGTTTCTTTCTACTGGTTAGGCCAAAAATTGTACTTCATAATTACTTTCTAAAGGTGATATCAATCTTCTGACTTGGATCACATACATACACAAGAGGATCTCACACACACACACACACACACACACACACACACACACACAACTACTACATACTGAAGTGTTTTGCAGAGGGCAGGCAAGGATCCTAAACTAGAGATTCTCTGTGGTAGATGGCTGGTCCTGGTGAGTGCTCCCAAGGGGCTCCTATGATTTGATCTTGCCCTACTGGAATTTATAAAGAGTTCTACTTACTTTTTCAACAAGATTAAGTCAATGTTTTAACAACAAAACTTGACTTATTGTTTTATCTAATAATTACATTTAGGTTTGATCCATTTCGTTTTACCTCTCAGTGTAAGATAGAGATCCAACATTGATTATTTTTCTTTTTTTTTTTTCTTTTTTTGGTGTGTTTCCTCTCATATGGCAACAGTTGTCTTCTCATTAGTGTTTTTGTTATATATTGTTTTGTTTATTTTATCAGTAAATGTTTGCAGTGCATGGTGATTACATTCACAGCCGGGAATTTGTGCATGTATATCACACATTTCAGTTTCTTTCTTATCACTCCTTTTCTCCATCCTTCTTATTTTTTCAACATTGGATTCATTTCTTTTTAAGACTGGTGGATTCAACACTGTCAGCTTAACACCAGCTGAACTGAATCAGCGTGGTGCCAAGTGGGGGGAACCACCTGAGGATTACTGCCAACATAAAAGGAAAACTGGAGAAGAAAAGTTAGCATTGTTTGGTGCTGTTGGTTCTCCTGTTGCTGTGAGTTTCCTGGAGTAGCTTGTCAAGCTTCTTTCCTGGTATGAAAGTGGCTGTTCTTATCATCAAAGGAGCTGGAGACTTTGTTGTTGCTGAGAATCGCTGTGGTTCACTTGGAGGGAGCTCAGGTTGAACATCAAATACTAGCTCTGGAGAGGAAGACGGTGTGCTGATCAATTCCTAGGAAAAGCTGGTAACACTGGCTTCTAATACGAACTCGGCTGTTTTCATCATTGAGGACCTCAGGAACTCTTTGTCACTGGCGATATATATGGTACTTATCTTTAGGGGAGCTCTTGTTATTAGTTTAAGTATTGCTTTCTGGCTCCAGTGCAGAACTCTCAGCCTATTAGCACCATCCTTCACCCGGCTGGCATTGACTTTCTGGCTTCCACCCTTGACCTTGTGGCATTTCCAGTGCAGATCAGTGAGACAGAATTCATGAGTCATTGTGGGTGCTAAGCCTCCAGTTGATCTTGTGGGAGGACGTGGCCGTGGGCTCTAGGTCTGCAGCTAAACGCATGTAGGACATCACCATTGGATCCAGGCCGTCTGCTGGATTCTCTAGGTCTCTACTACGTGAAAAAATTTCCTGTAATTTCTTTGTATTTGACTCCTTGGGTAACCATTATAAATTATCACTGCACATTATGTGTGCCATATGTAATTTTTTCCTTTGTAAACCCTGACTACAATAAAGATCTTATAAAGTTAATTATCTTATAAGCAGATTGAATACCAGACTAATAGGCTAAAGAACTGATTGAATACCTAGGACAATTGTAGTAAGTCAGAGAACACTTTTAGATACTTTGTCCACACTAGATAACATTCTTTCTACCATTTAATTGTCATGGTATCCTTGTCAAGAAAATCAGTATGTTGGTATATTTTTAAGATGAGGACACGCAAACTCTCCAGATATGTTCTTCTTCTCAGTATTTTTGGTTATCTTGGATTCTATAAATCTCTATATGATTTTAACAATTGTCTTTTTAATTTATATAAAGCAGTGTTTGGGGATATTGGATATTGAAGAAGAATGAATTGATTTTGTAGATCACTTCAGGAAGATTGCTGTATCTCCACTCTAAATATTCTAATCCATAATTGAGGGTTTTATTAATTTATTTAGATTTTTAATTTCTTGGAAACAAAATATTTTAATTTCTTGCATGTAAATTTTGCTTTTCTTTAGTTAAATTTATTTATTAGTATTTTATTCTCCCCCAATGGCATTATATAGACAGCTGTTCCTATAAATTCATTTTCATATTAATTCCTGAAAACAAATAAACAGAACTGATGTTTAATGTTGGTCTACCTTACAACTTTGTTGAACTCATCATTTTAAATTTAAATATATTTTTTGTGAGTTAAGATTATCTTTACATAAGATAATGTCATGTGTAAACAGAGACAGTTTGACTTCTTTCTTTCTAATTTGGATACATTTTATTTCATTCCCTTGTTGTTCTGACTGGAGCATCTAATATAAAGTTAAATTAGAGTGGCAACAGCAGATACAGTTCTCTGATTACTGATCTTAGAGGAAACCAGTGGGTTTATTGCCATAAGTTTGATGTTACCTATGTGATTTATAGAAGCCCATTATGAGGTCAGACTGTTCTTCAACCAAGTGTTTTCATCATAAACAAGCACTGAAATTTCCAAAAAGCTGTTTTCTTTCACTAGAGATATGATGGCAAAGCTTTTGCTTTCTATTGACTGATAATGTATTACATGTAATTAGTAATAGATGTTAAAACACCTTGCATTTCTGGGATAAATCTCAACTATTATGAAATGTATTTTTATAATTATAGCTAGATACTGTTTGTTACTTTTCTGAAGATTGTTTCTATATATGTCATCAGGAATATTACTGTGTAGTTTCCTTTTTTTACATTTTGAATATTTGTAAAATATTTAAACAGCACTAGCTGAAAAAGTAGTCTCAAATTTTTTGAAAAATTTTGAAAAGTTATATTATTTTATTGTTAAATAATTGGTACAATGCACCAAAACTGAATTCTGGACTGCAGGGTTTTTCCTAATGTCACTTTTGAATGGATTTTTTTATTATTAATTTAATCTCATGATTTACCAAAGTTATATATTCTCCTTGAGTAATTTTTCCTATGATATCTTTACAGAGTGTCCAGTATATCCAAATTATTTAAATGTTACTATAAAGTTATTTATTGGATCCTTCAAATTCCTTCTTCTGTTTCTGTTCACTAGCAATGCCCAATGTTCCTCTTTTTATATGTTGAATGTGTATCAATTTTGTCAGTTTACTTAAAACTAGTCAATAGTGATTTATTCAAATACATACCAGTTGATTTCACTGAAGCAAGTAGTATTTAACTAGTTGTAATATTTTACAAGTTGTACTCTAATCTTTGTATTTCTCTGCTTACTTGTTCTGTGAAAAATACTTTTTTTTCATCTTTTATCTTCCTGCTTTTTTATTTTATATCTGTAATGTCTGCTAGAGATTGCATGGAGGTGGATCTTTTTTTATTCAGTCTGATAATCTCTGACTTTTACTTGTTTAGCTAATTTACAGTTCATATCATTATTAACAGATAGATTTACTTTTGTTGCTTTACTTTTTATTTTGTATAGTATGTCTTTTCATCTATTTGTCTTTTATGTTGAATTATCCTCATGCTGAGTTGGCTATTTTTAATGTAACATTTTTAGTGATATTTTATCTATATTTCTACTTTCTTCCCTTCAATATTATTCTAACCTTTACTATACAAATTTTAACATCTCAAGATCCATTTTTAGACATTTAATAATTTCAATTAGACATATAAATGTGACTTGCATCCATCAGTCTATTGTTTTTTCTCTTTTTTTGTATTATATCTTTCAAAACCCACAGTTTTTTGTCATAAATATTACTTCATACTATGGTTTGACTATTTTTGTGTCCTCAAAAACTCCAGCTTAAATTTGATCTTCAATGCAATAGCTTTAAGAAATAGGGTATTTAGAATGTGAATAGAGTATTTGAGTGCTAATTTCATGGATTAAATTACCCATTATAAATGGACCAAGGAAAATAGTTTAGTTTAGCTCCTTTTGTCTTTCTGCCCATTCTGCAATTTTATAACACAGTGTTTGTCTCTGAAAATGTAGCCTTCAAGGTACAAATTTTGAAGCAGAAATTGTCTTCATTATTCATGAAATCTGCCAGTGGGCTGATTTTGAATTCCTTAGCCTTAAGAACTAAGATAAATAATTTTTTCTTTATTAGTTTCAAAGTCATGAATTTTTCTTATAGCTGTAGAAATAGAAAAAGATATATAAATGAATTTTAAATGCTTTAAAGAAGCTGATAAATGTAACATATACATATATACATACACACATATATATATACATATATGTATACATGTCTTAATTTTTGTTGAATTAACTGTCATACTTACTATGTCTTCACTTTTCACTTATTTGGTTTGGTTTGAGGTGTAATTTTGTATTTATCACCTTTGCATATAATCTCTAGCAATCTATATTTGAGTTAGATAATTCTTTGCTTTCTATTGCACTTTCTTTTGTTGTTGGAGGTGGTAGTTCAAGTCTATTAAGATTCCACAATTTTACATTAACTGCACTATATCTTTTTGGTTGCCTTTAATGCTATTTATTTCTTTTTAAATAATTTATATATGATGACACTGAAATCATGTGTTTCATTTCTTCTTTAAATAATTTATATTTGGTATATAATTACATGGGCTACTTATAAGTGCTGAGTAAATCCAGTATCCAATAGATAACATGGGAGAATTAGAAATAAGATTTCAATATTCACACTTACAGGAAGTTTCTCCTGTTTACTTGGTGCTTTTGTTACATTGAAATATTATACATACTCTGAGTTCTTGTATCTCTAAACTCTTGCAAACTTGCTATCATCTTTGTTTATTGATTAGCAGCATTATATTATATGAGTCTATTAGCTCTTCTGTGTTATTTTGGTTTATATGTCCTTCCAAATTCTCTGGTGTCAGAGGTGGATATTTGGTAGATAGATGGATGGCTCATAAAAGCATTATTTTCATCAGTGGACTAGTCCAAGTTTAAGTCCATAGCTGAATACACAGTTAAAAGCGAGGGCCCGTATGAATGAGTTGCCTTTCAAAAGAAAATCCATATCTTTGGCTCTTTCTAGTTCTCTCCTTCCTGGCTGTCATAGATTGAGAAGTTTTCATCTTCCAAATCCTTTTTCATGACATTTCTGCCTAGGAAACTTCTAAAGCCATGAGCCAAAATAGTCTTCTTCTTTTCATTATGGACATCAGATATTTATCCCAGTGGCAAGAAAACGAACTAATACAAAAAGCTGTTACCTAGGAGCTAAGATCAATGCTTTGACTAGACCTAATCATGTATTTTAGAAGTCTTTAGAACTGTTTTGTTGGAGAAGTTTGCAAAGGATCAGAGATGTAATTCATACAAGCCCTAGCATGCTGTAAGAAGAGCTTGATGGCAATTCTGTTCTAATCTCAGAAGATCAAACTACTGATAGAAATGTGGGCAGTAAGGCCAGATTCATGATCTGTCACATAGGAATAAGGTACTCATTATTGGGAACTGGACTCAGGGCTATGTGTGTCACATTCTGGCAAAGAACTTACCTCCATTTTGCCCATGCTCTAACAATTCATAAGAGACTGCTAAAAGTGGTGAACTAAAACTTGTGGAATGAACTTCAAGTCAGCCTGAAATTCAGGTGATGATATAAGTGCTTTTGAGACATTACCAGGTATGAAGTGAGAATTGGCAAAAAACTGAAAGTTGTACAGTTGGGGTAGCAAGAAGGCATCTGTAAATTGGTACCACAGAACGTGTTTTTGCTGCAGTGAATAAGACAACTAAAATAGGTTAAGTCATTTGTACTGACACAATAGAAATGTTGGCTTGAGAGCACCTCAAGAGTTCATCAGATTCTATTGTTTGCAGACTGAAAAGCATAAAATAATAAAGTTTGTGACAGATGTGAGTTTGATAAAAAGAGTCCAAGTTACGCTGGTCGTGTAGAGCTTTCTACAGTAGTGTACACCTATGTTCAGCTCTCTAGGAATTCAGAGATGGAAATACACGAGCTGGGCCAGACCTTGGTGTTATATATGTAGTTCTGGTTTTACAGGCATGGAGAATGCAAGTGTTGTAGAGTCATGGAGGACTCTACACCTGTTTCAAAGACTTGAGAAGCCATGTGTAGTAGTGTGATGCAGCCACAGTCACTAGCAGTATCCCCCATGGAGTAATAAATGAAACTGTGAGAATGAAGCCACATCAACAATGGAATTTTCTGGAAGTAGAAGAGGTTAGAAAAAAAAAGTGCAATATCTGCCACGGAAAGCTCAAAGGAGTCAGCGGATTTATTCAAAGAGGGAGATCGTGTGGGCTGCAATTGGAAAGACCAGAGGAGTGAGCCTGCCAAGCTATTTGGAGCTCACCGCTCAGTACCACAGACCCTAAGTGCTGCATATGGAGCCCCAGAATTTGGTGTTTGCTCTACTAGTTTTTGGTCTTGCTTTGGATCTATTCATTTCTATTTCACTCTTCCTTCCTTTTCGAATGGGAAATTTTACCTTGTGCCCCTGTATGTTTTAAATATGCCCCCCTATTTTAATCTTTGAAGTCCTAAAGGTAAGAGTTTACCTTGAGTCTCAGAGAATTATTTTTCTTTTTTTTTCTTTTATTCTTTTATTCCTTTATTTATTTAGTAATGGGGATTGAATTCACGACCTCATGCTTGCCAGGCAGGTGCTTATGCCAGTCCCAGAGAATTCTTTAAACTTGGACTTTTGAGCATTTTGGAGCCACTGGAATCTGGCAACTATTGGAACTGGACTGAATATATTTTACATATTGAAATGGACGGAAGCATTTCTTGGGACTAAGGCAAAATGGTATGCCTAAATCTAAAATATTCCCACAAATGTGATTTGAACACGAAGATGATATACCCATCAGTGGAATCCATTGGTGATTTCATAGCTGAACGTACCATTGGAATTGGAAGCCTAATAGAGAAAATGTGCTTCTGGAGATGTGCTTAAGAAGATCTCTGTCTGTCTGTCTGTCTGTCTGTCTCTCTTTCTCTGCATTTCTCTCTCTCCATCTGTCTGTCTCTCTGTGTCTGTCTGTCTCTTGCTGCCTCTGTCTCCTGCTGTCTGTTTCTCTCTCTGTGTCTGAATTGTTCCACACTTTCAATGCTTCCTAGATGACAGGGGCTGAGCAACTTCTCTCTGTAAGGATCTTCTGACATCATTTCTGTCTCAGAGGCAGTTAATAATGAATTGAACCTTCTGTAACTGAACCAAAACAAACTTCTGCTTTAAATTGTGTGTCAGATATAGCATCCCAGTTATGAGAAATAATATCTATATCCAGTTTAGAGTATTGTCTGAAATGTGATAACCTCAGGTTATCATGTCCACAGTCACATCAGAGGACAGAGGTTTTAGTAGATTCCCACTGACTCGATTCCTTGACTGCCTTCTGATATAAAACTGCACTTTGCTAACTTGTTATTGTTTCAGAAATGCCTCGAAGAGTAAATTTCTTCAGACACTTAAGTTTGTGTCTCTTTGCAAGGTATCTGCTGACTTCAGTATAGAAATTTGTTTGGACACCAAGAGGATTCTTATTAGCCTTGTCTTCCCTTGATTCTCTTTAGTGAACTGGCTGACCTGAGATTTAGCCTATATTGAAAGTCCATTCCTTTCTGATTTACTCTTTTGGGTCATTCCCTCATCAGTGTACTTAAACTAGAATCTCTCCAGGCATCTTCTTTGGGAAAATGTATGCTATGAGCTACTTTTCCTTTGAGAGACAAAATCTCTGGCTTTTTCCCTTGGTACTTTGAAGGAAGAAATAGATATTCCTCTTCGAGTGACATCCTTCTGTGAGTCCTAGTTACTTGGTATGTGTGGTTAACTGTTGGTACTCCTAGTGTGCAACTGTTACTATGAGAAATTTGCTTTATAATTTAGATTGCAAACAATTATTTGTTAGTTTTCTCAATATGCTACTTATTTTCTGTACTTTCTAGGAGTACAACCTCAAGACCATATAGTGAGAGAAAGGGGGGTCAATAATTTTGGTACAATCTCATTTCTAGAAAAAATACTAAAGTCCTTATTTGTGGATGTGCCTGCTTTAAATAGAATTGACATCTTGAGTGGGAGAAGGAGGGGTGACAGCAGGTTCTAATTCAGCTACAAAACACTGTAGCTCTCATATTTCTTGCAGAGTTTTCCACGTGCTTTAAGGGGAATAGGTACTTGGAGTTCTTTGCATTGCCATTCTAGAATTGAAAGTATTAAAATCCTACATTTCTTTCTTTTTTATGCAAAGGAATTCCTCTCTCTCTCTCTCTCTCTCTCTCTTTCTTCCTTACCATCATGTTTTCTGAGCTCTAGCTTCTGTAGTATAGTGGCTTGTCAAAGTGTTTCCTCCTCCACTCAAATGGTATTTTCTCTGTTCTTCATTGTTCTTTTTGAAAGACTGATCTGGATGCCAATGATCATCATGAATTGACCTCATATATATTTTTTAAGCATATATATATATTTTGTAAGCATATATATATATATATATATATATATATATATGTGTGTGTGTGTGTGTGTGTGTGTGTGTTTACACATAATTTAAGTATAAAAAAAGCTTTAAAAGGAGGTAGATTACATCATATAGCTTAGATAAAAATCCAATGACTTCTTGATTTTCACTAATTCTCCTTGTTTTACTTTGATACTGAAGCAAATAACTACCAACTGTATGTAGCATATTTACAGCCGTTCAGTTTCCTTATCTTTATGTACAGGGTGTGCTTTAACATACAGGGTAGATAGTGACAAAACTTAATTCTTAAAAAAATATAAAATTACTTTGTACATTTTAAACTGAAATTCTGAAATGCTCATTACTCTCTTCTTAAACCTTAACATATGAAAAACACTGTTTTCTTCATTAATAAATAATTGACCCAGAGCACAGCAAAATTAATTGATTATAAAACAAATGTTAAAAGCAAAGCACATTTTGGAAATATAAATATTGTTATAGGTAAAACCCCAAAGGGACAATTTGACATTTTTTCAGATTCATATATGTACTTAAAGCCTCAAATCCTATTAAGAATATAATTTTTTTAAAGTATAAAATATTTAGATAAATTTGGTAATTGAATTTGTGATAGGAGCTGGAGACATGTCTTTGACAAAATAACTTGAACATTTTCTGGTATCACTTTTTTGTTTTATGGTTGTAGATTTTTATTTTCAGGACAAATTTTCATAAATAAAAGGTAATGATTTAAATTAACTGGTAAGAAAGTGGCGCTGGAAGCTGGGTTGTTTGACAACATTGATGCACATTACTGTGTCTAACCTGAATTAAACTCACATTGCCAGTACGCGTTTAACCACAGGTGTTGCATTAATTCTAATGAACTTTGGTAAAAAAAAAATGCTGCAAAAAAGTGTTAAGAGAAGTCTGAATATGATAATGTAAAATAACCTAGCAGACTGGCTCCCTCACAGTCCAGCTCTGAGCAATATTTCAGCAAGCTCCCATGAACAGAAAACCACCAATTGGAAATTATATTACAGGTGGGTAAACATTTTCTATTTTTTTTTTAGTTTTTAAATATGTTTTATTCATGATAACAGTGCACCAGTGGTTTGAATAAATGCTATGGGTAAGACCCTGGGCAAAAACCAGTTATACACAGGTTCCTAGAAGTAAAGTTTATGCAAATTCAAGTCTACAGTAGTAAAATGGCCTATGAGGAATGCATCCAATAGACCGCTAGCAAGACTAAACAGGTTTAAACTGCCGGTGCTGGCAGTTATTTGATAAATGAATGCATAAAAGTTGATACCAGGGCTGAAAACAAAAGAGAAGCCAGAATATATGTGTTACTTAAACTGTTTGCTCTTTATAATGCTTGTCATATAAAGGTATATACTAGTTTCTTAAAATGGTTGATAACAATTTTTTTTAATTTTTAAAATTTTTGTTAATATATGATTGTACTATATAGTGATTATATTGAGTTAGGTGGTGAGATATATATATATCTATCCATATCCCATCTTGGTCGTTGTTACTTCCCTGCCCTTCTACCCTCCTCTACCTCTCTTTTTCCAAGACACCTTAATTTCTCTACAGACTTTACTTTCCTGTTTCTTAACATGGCTTTTTATTTCTCAGTACATGTTTATAGTACATAATGATGACACTCATTATGGGCAGTTGGTACATGTATATTGTATGTCCCAATTCATTTTTAAAGATTTTATATTGCTACAGAATTTGATTTAGGAAACAACATGGTAGATTCAGTTTTTAGTGTGTTATATTTTCATCATTAATACAGCATAGCAATAAACTTAAATAGTGTCACCAGATAAATCATGTATGAGTGACTTTACATTACAAGCTCTCTAGTAGGACATGAGAGTACAAATCACAAAGCTAGTACTCTATGTACATTGCAAAATTTAGGTGAATTATACCTAAGCCTTTTTTTTAAATAAAAAACACCATTAGTATCAAAAGGAAAACTGAAAGATTTCTAAGTTTCCATTTTTCTTAGGAAGATTTAGCAAAGATATGGAGAGAAAGGAATACTTATCCATAGTTGAAGGAAATGTAAATTTGTATAACCTACATGAAAAGCAGAAAGAAGTTTGCTCAACAAACTAAAAACATCTACCACTTGATACAGCTATACTAATCCTAGGTAAATGAGCACAGAACAAGAAACAGATTTTGCATTCTCATGTTTATTGCAGCACTATTTGTAAAGGCTGGGATATAACGAGCCTATGTGTCTGACAGCAGTAAATGAGAAGGGTTTATATACACAATGAAGTCTTTTTCCGTCATAAGTGAGAGTACAATCATATAATTTGAAGAAATTTTGCAACTGTGAGTTAATGTGTAAAGCAAAATTAGACACATGCAGAAACATAAGTATTGCAGCAGTTTTCTTGCTTTCTCTCATAGGTAGAAATTAAAGGAAAGGGAAAAGGGAAAGAGATACAGGACAGTGGGAGAGAGAGAAGGCAAGAAAGGTGGAAGCAGCAGCGAGTTCGGATAAGATAAAATTAAGACATATGTAGGTATGGGAATGTGATAATGAAACCTGTCATTTTGTATAAATAATATGATAAAATAATTGTAGAATAATTGTCTATTATTCTTAAGATAAACACTCAAATTCTTAAAATTATATTAAAATCGTCTTATTGTATGATCTCAATCCTCCTTAGTCCCGTGTCTTCCTTGTTATTTATAACCCAACTACATTAATTAATTTAATTTCTCTGAGGTATTTTGCATTCTCTCCTCACATCTTTTACCTCTAATGTTTCTTTTTCATGAAACATTTCTCCAATACTTACTAGTAATAGCCTATTTTTTTTTCAGATAGGTTTAATTACTGTTTTTCAAAGAGGCCCTCTGATATATCAGGCTAGGGCAAATTTTACTGCTTTCTAATCCCACAGCAATTTGGACTTCTCTTTACTTAACATTTACTGTGTTAAATATGTTTGTAATTCTCATTTATCTGCTAGAACCTTAATTTTGTCAGGACTGCAAAGAAAGTCTTTTATTCACCATTGCATGCATGTGTCAAATTTAAATGAAATTTTCATAATATTTATGTAGTTCATGATCACTGGATCTTTTTCTATGACATAATTTAATAGCATTAATTACAAGGAGAAGTAACATCAAAATTGTAGTGTTTTCAAATAATGCATGTATTTGTGTCATTTAATTTAATTACATTATTTAATGTAATCCATAAAAATGCATAGCTATTTACATGGCTGTACAAACGATGTTTTATGTACCAGCAGCCAAAACTCACAGCCATAAATGATGTAGAAGTTTTCATAAACCCATATTTTTCCTCTTTTGAGTAAATTAGTCTACCAAAGAACTAATAAGGGAAACTTTTCATTTGCTATTCTTTCTGCTGTTACTGCAAAGCGAACTGATCAAAATCAGTGGCATGAATCCACAAACATATTATCTTAATTCATTCTGATAAAAGAGACTTAAAAGCAGAAATTTGGGTCACTTTTCCTGTGGTAGTAGTATTGGGCTCAGGGAAATTTTGTTGCTTAGAGATGACTTGAATTTCAAGAAATGAAGGTCTTTTGACTAAAATAGTTGATTCCTGAAGTTAGATAACACAGAGATTTGTTCAAAATAATCTTTTGTCTCAGTGTCTGAGCTTGGACAAAGTAAATTGTTTTCTCACAACATGAAAGAACAAAAATAACTGAAGTTCCTACAGGGTAGCATAGGGCTTTAAATAGGAATGTTTTAGTAAATGAGCAATAGATATATGGCCTTTATGAACTAGTCTTGAAATCAACAGAATTATTTCAATGTTTCCATATTGATTGAAGCACTCATTAATCTGTGTGCTTGACTTTAAGAGAAAAAGACAGGTGTAATTCTGGAAGTGAGAACTCTATGAGTGAAATCATAGATAAATCGTACTGTAGATATTTTCCCTTTTTAAAATTTCTAAACCTTGGGCAGTAGAATTAAGATGTGAGCCAGCTTTCTAATGTTATGTACATAGATTTCTTATCAAATTTGTTGTGTTAATTTTTGAGAAAGCAAGAAAAGGCAAGAACTATGTTTTTATCCTCAAATTTTATTTATATATAACATATATTTTCTTTTTTGTATCAGTAAACACATAAAATTAGTTTTTAGAAACCAGAACAAATACATTTTTACTTCTAAAGTGGTGATGACATTTAATATAAATAAAATTTAGAAAACATGTTTTAAAAATTTCTTCTAATTTTGTAAATGGAACCAACATAATTACCCACCAATGATCCTTTAAATCTATGTGCATCTACTCCCATTCAAAATTGAGCCATCTATAATTAATTTAGTTTTAAGAGGGAAAAGATAAATAGAAAAAGATTTTGAGGAATGAAGATATGCAGCAATCTGAACCCTAACTAGTAGGAAAAGTATCTAAGTGCAAATACTTTAAATTGGACAAATGTCATATTGCAAATATTTTAAAACAATATAACATGTGAGCTTAATATTGAGTCACATATTATACTCACTTTTGGAAAACTGAAGAGGCCTTCACACTTCTTAAGCAAATTATAATTGCATGCAATCTTATATCCAGCAGTATACTTAGCTACAAGTTGATTAAGGTCATTATAAAGGAAATGTAATCACATACTGATGATCTACCTCACCTTTATTTAGGTTAAACATCAGTTCATTTTTTAATTGCCATAAAATTGTTGCCATCCAAGTGTACCTACTTTGCTGTTTAAGCAACATTTAGGAGTTTGATTTGTATGTGTATTATTTTACAAATATATCCAAATTGTTCTCACTTCAGCAGTACATGTAAAAATATACCACTAAATTGGATGAGTAGTTTTGTCTGCTTTATAATAGTATTTTTCCTTGGAACAGATCCAGATGAACTGCAGAGTTATTTCCAGCTGTTAATTATTGAAAGTATCAAAACTATGGTTATTGTTTTCTTGAGTGCGTGTGAACAGTAAAAATCAGAGATTTGGTGAAGGTCCAGATATTTCTAAGTTGTTAGAATTGTGTAATAAACTGTTATTTGGAAAATGTGAATTATTTGTTTGACAAATCTTTACATTATCAGGGCTACACAGCTTATCTAATGTTTTATGCATGGAAATGCTTAGAAGCTCACAATTACCACAGTATACAACTTCCTGTTTCACTCTGCTCCTCCTTCTCTTTTCTAGGTCTAATCCCCTGTCTCTCTGTAATAACTCTTACATTACCATCTCCCACAGGTATCACTGGAAATGTGACATGACTACATTACGATTAATATCTGTTCTCACCAAGTATTGTATTAAAGATGTAACTGCAGAGACAAATCTAAGTCAAACAGCATATACTATTTTCCCTAATGTCTATTCCCAAACTTTGATTAACACAGTTCTTTCTGCTGTTCCTATCTCCCAGTAAGACTTGAATTTATAATTTGCATAAACTAAAGAAGATCACTCATCATTGTAAAGGTAAAAATGCTGAACAATTATTATGGACAACATTGCATGTTAGGGTGAACAGCTTTTACAAAGCAATATGTACTGATGTACACAATAATCACTTCACTGGTAGTCTCTGCTTGATAAAGAAAATGAAACAGCTTCATTCTCACGATTGATTTCTAGTAGACTATCATAAATACAAAGTCCTCATTTCTGTTAAGTAAGAAGCCAATGATGATACTACTTACTGAAAACCATCTGTCTGTGTTCATCTGTATCAACAAACTTCTGGACAATTTGCATTAAGACAAGCTGTTATTTCTGTCTTTTCCAATGCCTAACACTGTCGGGTTATTTTACATTTTCTCAGGCAGTTGATTATGGGAAATTCTCAATGAAATATGTGATTTTCTATGAAGATAATATTTTTATTTTATACATGGAAAATTAATTTTAAAATTTTCAATCAGAAATATATGCAAAATAATGATTTCAGATTTATATGTGATATTTTATGATGATTATTTCATAACATGTTACTAAATCTAATTTATAATACTAAATCTAAACTAATTTATATTACTAAATCTAGTAATTCTGAATAATTTATATTTCAATTACTATCTTATATCAGACTTTATAGTTCATTTTTTAAACAGAATAAAAGAAGTTATTTTCTGTTCCATAAAAGCTTAACAACTGGGCACAGTGGCACATGCCTGTAATCCCAGCACCACAGAAGCTGAGGCAGGAGGACAGTTGTAAGTTCAAGACCAGCTGGGGCTACAAAGTGAACTCAAGGCCAGCCTAACCTACATAGTGAGCCTCTGTCTCAAAAAGAGAAAAGAAAAAAGCTTAATACATTTATCATGCAAGTTAAGTCTAGATTTAGGAATTTATTAGGCTATGGCTTTTTAGATTTACAAAGAAATATTATTTTATTAATACAAACTGAATATTTGCAATAAGAAAAATTAAAAAATCTTCAGCCTTACTTTAAAATTAGTACCAAAAAAATTGGATGACATATCAATGAACTATAAAAGCATGTGATACTTGAACTGTGATTTAATGAAAAAAAAAAAACAAAAAACTATGTTGAGTTAAAAAAAAAAAAGATTAAATCAGGACCTAAGAGTGTAGACACATATGATCTCTTTTGAAATTAAAACATTGTTCTAATTATAGGTTTCTACTTGAATAAAGTACGTTTAAAAAAGAAACATGGCCAGCACATATTTGCTGTATTTAAGTAACAGTTGACATTTTTATTGTATTAGTCAATTTTCCCTTTGCTGAGACAAACCAACTTACATTGTAATTGAAAGGAGGACCTCTTTTCTACATTTTTTTGTTTTTGTCTTTGTTTTTAACTTTTGTTTTTGTTTTTGCTCATGGTTTGAGAGGATTCATGGTCAGTTGGTTTCCCAACAGAAACATAAAGCAGGAAGTTGAGGGAGAGCTAAAATGTTCACTTCATGGCAGCTGGGAAGCAACACAGGCGGGAATGAACAAAGAGATGGGCCGGCAGTTGACACATCCCTAAGGCAATGATACACCCAGACACACTAACAAATGTGCTTTACTAGTTTTCTGGATATACCTTCATCCAGTCAAGTTGACAATTATAATTAACCCACAGAAGCTGATATAATTTGTACTATACTTTTATTTTCATAGCCAAAAAACCTAAAACAAAGTTGAAAAAATTTATGTCAAACAATATTTTAATTATCAAAATAGCTTTCTATATATAAAAGTAAGCTAGAATACTTTCTTATGAAAGCCAGTTTCGTATTTTTTCTTTTCATCAATTACACAAAATATACTCCATGTGAAGAAAGAGTGTTTCATTTTCTCTCCTTTGGTTTATTCTGTGCTTGATTCTATCTTCTCTATACTGCTTGTAAAGAGAGAATTATGAGAAAACTTACTCAAAGACCTTTTCCTAATCTCACTTCTCAAATTTCTATAGGAAATATATATCTTATACATATTTGTGAATGGTCACATTTTTAAACAATTGCAATCACAGTAAAATACAAAGGACTGTTTTACTGAATTGCACCCACAAATTATCTGTGGCAATTTTTCCATACTTACCGAACCTCCAGATTGCTGGTCTTTCCAGCTTGTAACCGAATTAAGGGAAAACACAGACATTTGACTAAAACATCCCTTGTACACCAAGATGTTTAATTTGATCCAATTTGTTTACTCAGAAAAATACTTCTGTTGATCATTGCTACAGTATTTGTTACATTAAAACATGGATTGTGTAGAAATCTAAATGCTAGATATTTTCCTAGAAACACAAATTTCTGAGCAGCGTTTTATAGCAAGCAGAGAAGGATGCAATCAGGTGAATTTTTGAAAAATTATTTAATTTCTTTGCTGTATATTTTGTTACATGACAAGTATCATTTAAGATGTCTTTGAATTTTAATTTTTCATCTGGAAAGTATGTCGAAATTATTACCCTTGTTTCACTGTCCTCCTTTTGTAAGAAAGAGTTCTTATCTTTTTGAGAACTAAATAGAATCCTTAATATGCAATATCATTTCAGAAAAAATTCTATTGGCAAATAAATGAGAGCCAGAGTAAAGATTCTGAGTAATTTTGACTGATAATAAAATAAAAATATGAGATTGCTATTTTGCATATTCAAGTTGCATGTTGATGGTATGTCATTATATAAGTGTTTGAATTTTTATTAAATGGTGAAATCTAGAGTAAAGATATTGAATATATATAGAACATAGTCTTTTCTAAACTACTTTTGTTTATTTTATATAAGTAGGCATTTGTGATGAAAACGCCGTCCCTGCCTTGGGAATTTTCATTCGTATCACTTTAATCCTTCATAACTGTAGGTAGAAAAAAATCTATCTGTATGCCATCTCCCCAACCACTTCATGATAATGAAAGCTAACTCTTATGCTAAATTAATTTTATTTATTCTAGAGAAAAACAAAACATGTCATGCAGATATTTCTTTAAGACACCAGGAGTTTCTGATATATGTACCATTTCTTATTATCTTCAATAAATATCTAAAGCTACTTTAAGAGGAAAAGAACACCATGTTAAAACCATTATTTCTTTTAGTTCTTAGAGAATTGTGTTTAACTTTGACATTGGTGAAGCTGATTTTGTCATTTTAGCGCTGTCAGGAAGATGTTTACATAGATCCTGAAACAGCGCTTCTCTGTCAGTGTGAGAACAAAGACACGAAACACTAGGAGAAACCAACCATTGCCGTTGGCCTAGTTAAAGTTGTCTAATATTTTAAAATATATTTTTAGTTCTGAATTTAAATCAACTGTAAACAATTAAAGAAAAGCACCAAAAATATAAGTACAAAGCATTGAATGCACATGAGAAGAAATAATGTTCACAATTTATGTCTCATAGCAATTTCAGTAGAGCCTCCAGGTTCATTGTCCCTTTAATACATTATAGCTTTCTTCTGAGAAAAAGCCCCTGATTTTTAGGCACTTCTATTTGAATTTTTTTTCAAATCTTTGAGGAAACATTTCAAATAAGTGGAAAGGAACTATTATGTATCTTATAATCATCAATTAGGAGCCAAAGATGATCCTGGAATTTTAGAGTCGAACTTCTCTATATGTTTAAAAAACTCACATGGAAGCTACTTTTTCTCAACTGTGAAATATAGCTTGCTTTGTCTTTCAACATCCATACCCCATCATTCTTAATTTTGCCTTTTTAATATATTAAAGATTAAGGGCCTTCTGAATTCACATCAGCCTCCGCCAGCAGTGAGTGTTAGTAGATTTGTAAGATGTTGGGTTGCATCAACACATTAGATCTCTTCACTTTTTCCCTGTAAGTTATTTTGTCCTCAGTTACTGGTTCAAAGAAAATGCAAGCTACACAGAATCTTTTCCTCAACTTCAACTTGGCAATGATAAGGAAAAGACTGTTAGGAAGTAACATTTTACTTCACTTCGATATCTGACATCCCTTCCCACATACTTTACAATCCTGTCAAGAATTATCTTATTCTTGTTACATTGGTTTCTACTGGAGTCTCACCTATTTGAAAGCTGTTGAAAATTAGAACAGCTTAACCTAAATATTAATTCCACATTGTGTGAAAATAGAAGTTTGTCACCAAATTTCTATGAATGTTAATAATCTTAGATTTTCACTTTTGTACCTGGATTTCTCGAGCAAAATTAATTGTCATATACAATATGTTCTTTTTAATTTTTTTTTACTTTATGGAAAATTGTTTAAAAATTCATAACAAACATAGGAAAATAACAGTAATTAATACATCACACATTGTAATTCTTAAAGTATTCACTCAGAGTAAAGATATAAGCATAAAAATTATGTGGTAAATATTAGCGTGAACCTTCGATATTGTTTTTAACTGATGCCAGACTTACCTCGCACTATGTTGTTGAGAGAAATTTCTTACTTGAAAGACAAACATTCATGTACCCAAAAAATGATACACACATGAGATGCTTTGCTTGTAAAAGTTGCAAAAGTTGGGAAAGATGAGTGAGCACTGTGAAGATGCGGTAGCTATAGAAGGAATTACAAGTTGGGTACTAGAGGGTCATCTTCCTGTAAGATCTGTATAGCCCATACTGTAAACGTTTACTGCTTTCTTTAATTTGCATCCAAACTCGGTCAATTTCTCCTGCCATTCTTTCTTCCTCACTCCGGTGTGTGTGTGTGTGTGTGTGTGTGTGTGTGCTCATCTCTAATATTAACCTAGATTTCTTCTTTCTGTTCCCTAGAAATTAACATTAATACAGAGAAAGTTGGTCATGCAACTTACATATTTATTTACTATTTTTTAACATACAAAAGATACCTCATTTGCAACAGCATTTGTCTTCATAAAGATCATTTCTTATATAAACTATGTGTATAATATTCAAAAGGAAATAACTGTGATGAAGGAAAGGAAAAAAAGAACAATGGAAATATATATATATATATATATATATATATATTATAGATAATTATATTACTAATTTCTATGAGTTCATCAAGTAGTATGGTTTGTGCCTTCATTATTTAACCATTTTTTCAAACCTATAACTTGTAACCTGAGAAACTATACACAATATATTAACCAATGTTAATCTACAAATTCTATATTATCATTTTTATTCTTTCTTCATTTAAAAGAATAAAGAAGATCATTTATAGTGTGAGTACATGATATTTAGATAAACTGTGTTTATGCATGTGGTTTTCAACATCAATTTATTAACAATATGATAAAAATATGTATTCTTACTTTGACTCACTATACAAAATCATCTATTTTGGATATCTAGTCAGATAAAATCTTACACTTACAGAGTTATATTCCTTTCCTTTTGTTTCTAACAGAAGGTATGAAAACACCAAAAAAAGACAGAATAACTGACCAGCTATCCAACTACCACAAATTAAATTTATAAAGCAGATAAAGGCTTCCTGTCAGAATAGTCTCAAACACCAAAGAGAGGCTTTTGCTCCATGACTATTTAGTATCCTACCAACACTTCAGATTCTGTCTGGGTGGATGTCTCTAACAGGACGTGCTTTCTTCAAAGTGTAAAAAAATATAGCATATTATTTTACTAGAGCAGATATAACAAACTATCACATGCATGATGCTCAAAAAACAAAACAATTTTTTTCACAATCTTGGAGGCTAAGAATTCAAGATAAACATGTATGTGGGTTTTGATTTCTTCTGATATCTCTCTCCAGGGATTTCAGATGGCCACTTTATAATGTATCCTCACATGGTATGCTAGTCAATTTACCAAAGAATGAGACATTATATATACGACATTCACAATTTAAAGGAAAACAGAACTTTTATTGGTTTAGAGTTACAGAGGCTTCAGTCCACCATCATCTGGCTCCACAGCAGGAGCATCATTATAGATGAGCCAAATATGTTTATGCATAACATTTTCAAGCTCCCTTAACATAGGTCCCAACACACTTAACTAATCTGGCTTCTCAGACTTTCCTTCAAACTTGACAAAGAAGCCTCTATCACACATATTCCTGCATGGCTGAATAACTAAAATGCCTTGGAGACTGCCAAGGTCACACCAGCTTGTGCAGCATTTATGCCTACTAGACAGTAGCTACAGTACTTTTTGGAGGGCTAACAGAAGTGAAATTAATCTCAAGAAGTCACTTTCCTACACATTCTTTCTTGACTGTGACTCTCTTCTCCAATGAAACTTGTACTTGCAATCTTGAGCTTGAAATGGGTGGAGTCATTAATTCTTGATTTATTTTTTGGTGGTATATTTCCCCTTATTCCTGTACAACATTTTTTTGCCCCTTTAATTCATGTTGATATGATACACTATACCATAAGGGAAAAGTGAATGTGGCAATAACATAGAAGCAATGGAAATTTGGGAGAATTTTGTACTAAAATTTGGGGGTTTGTTTAACAGTATAACAAGTAGTAATATATTTAAGCAAAAACATGCTTATGTCTATGTGTGAACAATGAAAGAAGGAAGAAAATACTGTAGAAGTACATTGCATGTAATTTGCTGATGCTAGAAACAGATGCAAAAATGAGTGGAAAAAATTTAGAGAAAGAAGAGACGAAAGCAGGTCATGTTAGAGTTGCTGAATTTTAAGCCACCCAGCTTCACTGTTTTCCCAGACACAACAGTCTTCATGAAGTTTTCTTCTGATCATTTAATTCAGCTTTAATGAAGGACTTTTCTACTATTTTGTTTATCTTTTGGCATTCTGGTCATGTATAAAAGAGTCCTTCAATTTTTTCAAAAACAAAGTTTTTCCAGCCTTTAAATTTAACAAAAGTTAAAATTTGTAAAAGCAGTTCAATACAAGAAGCAAAGTTAATAATTAAGCATTAACCCAAAATCAAAATAAGTCTTTCAAAGCCCTACATGAGGATAATTAATACAAAACATTGGAAAATGCATGACTGTCACTGTAATTTATTTCTGCATTTCTTCAAATGCTTACCTGTGAACTGTAACATAAAGGGATCTCTTTCTTCATTTTACTATTATTTCAAGTTTTAACATCATTCTTAATATTGTCTGAAGGAAAAATTTGAGGTGGGAATCAGTATGTCAGCATTAGCGTCCTACTTTACCAGTTTTAAATATATGATCTTAGGTCATGGGATATATTTAGATGGTCATATAGGTGAAATATAACTATATATCTTTGAACTACTTATTTTAAAGGCATGAGACATTTTGTAAAGAAAATTTGATGGAGAAGAAATCATTGAAAATTGAAAATATTAGAAATAATGAAGAACAAGAGAGGAGAAAAGAGGGAGAAAATTACTCAATTCTTTTAAATAATTTTCCTTCAAAATTATAAGCCTAGATGTTACAATTCTTGATAAGTCTACATAGGGTTTATATATTTATATATCAACTAAAGAGTCACATTTTTATCTTTTTGATGTATAGCCTAGAAAATTTGCTTTACTTGTTTCTACTGAAGTGTATATTTAATCTAGTACAAAATAATTTTATAATATGATATGCTGAACTACTGCTCTAAAAATCTCTAAAATTATGTAATTCAACCAGTTCTAATTTTTAACTTTGAATGTAGTTTTTTTTCAAGTAACACCATTATGAGGTTAAATAATATTTTCAATATATCTACTATACATTTTCAATATATAGAAGAATTGTACTGTTTTATTCTTCAACCTCTAAACTCAGCATAAACATAGAAACAGTCTTGTCACTAACATATTTAACAAATAATCTAATCACTGATCTTGTGTTATGATTTTCAACTGTTTTAATTGGAATTTACAGTATAGAATATATGTTTTTACAGTGAAGCTATCACTGAATAGCCCTACAATTTTGCAAGTAGTACCAAATACATAGCGACTCACAATGTGTTTGAAACAAATAATTTGTGAAGGTTTTTCTCCAGCTAAGCAAAACATTTCCTCACTTCTGATAAAGTCAGAATAGATAGGCAATCCTTGAACATATAAAAGAGTCTGAGTACAAAAATAAATAATCTCAACAGAAAATATTCTAAATGCTTACTTAGCTATGTATAGTGAAAATTGTCAAGAAAGAAAAATTGCAAAGAAACTTTTGAGAGAAGAACATAGAATCAGCATCACAATGAAACCTACTGTTTACCATTTCTGAGTCAGACAGTGTACACAGGACTCTATAAAATATAGATATGCTTAAAAACAATTTCTGATGCTTGTTTATATTGCTTATAAGATTAAAATAATCATTCTTCTTCTGTTTATAAATTATTGGCATAATTAATGTGTCCCTTACTGTAACTGATGAAGCTAAAATTTTTCTTTTCCTAATACTCTTAGATATTTTTTCACATGTCCTTTCTAACACCCCAAAATTTATTTTTAGTCCTCTACTTAATGGCAAGAATTTACCTCTACTTGAATCTATTAAAACTTGAAAATATTCTACACTATCGTTTCCAATTATTGGAACCTATGGACAATCGAACACAAAAGGGCATTCAGATAAATTAGATATGACATACCATTACCAAAATACATCTAAATTGATAAAATACATCTTTTTACTTTTTGTTAGAAAATTTTATTAAACTATTTCATAATTCTTTAAAATTTTAGATTCAGTGAAATGTAAGAAATGCATTTTAATATTTAGTAATGTGAGATCTAAGATATGGAAACAATTAGCAAATAGTACTATATGTCTTTACATATTCACATGCACTCTAATGTATTTATTTAGGATCATTAAAATGCATGTGTAAGAAGGTTTATACAGCATCTTCCAGGTGTAGAAATCTGTAATTTTGAAGTATGTAAATTTCTGTTCTTGACTAGCAGTTATCTATAAAACTACTCATAAGATCCTAAGGGATCTAATGTTTAATGAAATTTTTAAAAATTTATGTATGAGACACTGTTCATATTCAATTTCTCCCTGCTCTATCTCTGGCTCTCAGTTACTGGTAAAGATATTTTGGTTTTATTATCCTAATCCCTTATGTAGTTGTGATCTGTTATATTTTTTTAAATTTATTGTTTATTAGTGATATAGATGAATGAAACTCCCAACCTACTATGTCCACAAGTTTGTGTTCTCTAAAATCAAAGAATGAATTTTAGGAACAACAGAGGTGAAGAGTAGAATATATCTATTGAGAGAAAGCTTCTGTCTGAAGAGAGACAGAAGGGGGTCCCGAGTGGGTTGCCCTCAACTCTGGCTTTTCCTGGGACTTTTATGGAATAGAACCATGGGATTAGATGGCCCAAAGGTGGGGAAAAATGGAAATTTGCAAAGTGGGCATAAAATGATCCAGATTTAATCCTTAAGGACTATACTTAAAGGTGTGCTTGCATTTGTCTTGAGATCTGGCCCCCAGCAAGAGGTGTGTGTCTCCTCCAAGGTCATCAGACATCTCGTCCTCTGTGCCAGCTTCCTCGAGGGCCTAGCCCTGTCTAACTGCCTATAATATTTCTAACTGGCTCAGCTGCCTGTAACATTCCCCCCTCTGAAGAAGTAACCTGAACTGCCATGAGGGGAAAAGGGGAGAAGACCAATCTAGCTGCTTCAGGCTGATCAGGGTCACAGTGTTTGAACAGCAGTTGGAGGTACTTCTACAGAGATCCTCTCTAGAGGCCCTCGATAGACACCAGGCATTTTTATCTTGGGTATGTGCACAGCTTTAAGTCTGTTCACAATCATGTTTATAATTCTCAGTTTCTTCCTCCTGTTCTGGCAAGAAGGTGGCAGTATTTAAGGAAGAACAGGTCTTTATTTGAATGGCTGGTCCTTCTAGAAGTAGAGCCTGATATTTAAGAAGTCTGTTATTAGACAGCTGTAGTCTCTCCTTAGGAGAAAGAAGTCCCGCCACATTGTGAGGTGTATATACGATGAGATCTCTGCCTAAAGTCCTCGTGGTTGCCTCTGGCAATAAGACAGCCACAGTTGCCAGGGCTCTGAGGCAAGCAGGCCATCCCTTAGCTACAATATCTAATTCATGGCTTGGATACCCTACAGGCTGTTGAGCAGGTCCTCAATCTTGTGTAAACTCTCCCAAAGCCATACCTGGCCTCTCATCTACATATAAATTAAAATGGTAGCCTGTGGGTAGACTCAGGGTGGGGGCACTCAGAAGTGCTTGTTTAACCTTCTGGAAAGCTGCTTGTGAATCAGGTTCCCAGCATAAAATATGGATATCTGCCTTTTGGGTCTCCTTTATAAGTTGATAGAGAGGTCACACAATTTCCCCATATACAGGTATCCAAAGGAAGCAAAAGCCTGTAACTTGTAGGAATCCCCTTCACTGTTTTAGACTATCTCTGAACCCTTGGGAGAGCACAGTCCACATCAATTGAGATGCTTTGTCTTGTGGATTTTCAAAGGCAAAAAGAAACTGAGAATCTGTATGTAAAGGAATACAAAAGGAGGCATCTTTTAAATCTAACACTGAAAACCAGCTAGCATCTTCTGGGATCTGAGAAAGCAGAGTGTATGGATTGGGTACCACTGGATAAATGGGCACTACTGCCTCATTTATTAATCTAAGATCCTGTACTAACTTCCATTCCCCATTGGGTTTTTGAATTCCCAAGATTGGAGTATTGCATGGGCTATTACAGGGCTTAAGTAAGCTTTGTGCCCTTATATTATCAAGTATAGGTATTAATCCTCTCTTAACTTCAGGTCTTAAAGGATATTGTCTCTGATGAGGAAAAATAGTAGAATCTCTGAGGTGTATCTGTATTGGGGCAGCTATTATTGCCCTACATATTTTACCTTTAGTTGCCCATATTTCAGGATTTATTTCTGTCTCCACGAGGGGAAGGCAGCGTACCTGACCTGGGTGCATATATATCACAGTATTTAAGCATGATAAAATATCTCTTCCTAAGAGGGGAACTGTACTATCAGGCATAATAAAAAATTAATGTGTAAAAAGAAAACCACCCCAGTTACAGCCTAAGAGCTGTGAAAAGTAAAGAATTACCTCCTTGCCAGTGACTCCTTTTACTGAGATATGGCGACTAGAAGGAAGACCAGGATTGAAAAGGACCGAGAGGCTTGTACCAGTATCCAGCAACAGGCTGGTTTCTTTTCCCTCTATAGTCATGGTTACCTAGGGCTCCTCTGTAGAGATGACAGTCTGGCCAGAGGCAGGGGGCAGCAGGTGCCCCAGGGGCCTTCAGTCCTGTTGCACCAACTGATAGGATGGGTCTGAACCCTGGGGCCTTGGCCTCAGAAGGCAGTCTGACCTCCAGTGGTCACCTTTGCATTTGAGGCATGGCCCAGGGGGCTTCTGAGTGCAGTCCCTCTTAAGGTGACCTGGTTTGTGCCAGCAATAGCCGGTAATTGTCATTTAGCTCTTCTTGGGGTCTGTTTCTCTTAAAGCAGTAGCAAAAGCGGTGGCTTTTTCTCAGTCTCTTGGTTTTCTCTCTTTGATCTCCTCATGATGGTTATAAAATACTGAAGAGGCAACTTTTACTAAAGTATCAAGTGAACTATCTGGAGCAAAAGTCATCTTTTGTAGCTTTTTTCTAATATCTGAGTTTGACTGAGTAATAAAATTATCTTTAAGGATAATTTGTCCCTCTATTGAATCAGGATTTAAAGACGTATGTCTTATCACTGCCTCTCGTAATTGATCTAAGAAGGCAGAAGGGTGTTCATTATTTCTAATGAAATGTTTTCTAGTCCAATCACTTGTCTGGTTGTTAGCCCAGGAAGGGTCTTTCAAGGCACTACTTGTGCGCCAGTGGGAACTGGTGTTTCCCCTGGCTATTAATTTTCTGGGCTTCTAAAATTAACAATATAGTATTGATCTCCAGAGGTGCTAGCATGTCTTCCTCTCTGGAGCTAGGAAGTAATGCTCGATGTGAGGATGAAAGCTTATCCAGGAGAACCAACAGCTCAAACAGCAACATGTAGGAGAACCCATAATGTCTCAATGCACTAATGCCTTAACACACTGATGTGATATCTTCTCCTTCTCCATATCTCTATTTATGCTGGCAACTTTCCTCAGCACCCAGCTATGCCCAGTGCCATGCTGATGTAATCCAGCTGGCATTAAGTTGACCATAGTTTTCAATTCATAACAGATATGATTGTAGTATTTTTTATTTTTCTTTTTTTTTCTTTCTCTTTTGGTTTATTTCCTTTTCTATTTTTTCTCTCTCTCTCTCTCTCTCTCTCTCCTTGTTGCTCTTCCTCTCTTTTATCTTTTTCTTTGGTTTCCTTCCCACTTTCATTCTCTTTCTCTTACTCTCTCTCTTTCTCTCTATTTCTCTCTCTCTCCCACTCTCTCTCTCATCTTTGAAAAGCTTTCCACTATGTAGACCAGGGTGGCCTTCAATTTATGACCCTTCTAGTCTTCCAGTTGAGCCTTACAGTGCTAGAAAAAGAGATGTGATAGTAGCTGTTTTCCTTTGGATAATGTACTCATGAAATCAGGTATTTAAATTGATATTTGTGAAAAAGACATTTTATTCATTGGGTACAATTTAAGAAATTATTGGCTTTAAGAAAAATTTTTTAATTTTATTTAAAGAGGGGGGAAGCAAAACAGAAAAAAGGGTAGAAACAATACAGAATTTGAAAAAAAAACATTAAGAAATCACTATTTGATACATTACATATTGTCTTCTTGGATATAGTTGTTCAAGTTACAAAATTAAAGCATACAAAGTGGACATTCAAACAGTGAGGCTGCAAACAGTCCTGTTCACCAATCCAACAAAAACTTAGTAACATGGTTATCAATCCTACACACTTAAGTATACATACAGTTATCTCTTTTAGAGCACTTTCTTTTCCTCCTCTTGCTTTTTTAAAAAATTTTTTATTTAAAGAAAAAATTTTGAAAAAGAAAGAGGGTAGAAAAAATACAAAATCTCAAAAACAAAACAAAAACAAAAACAAAAAAAACCAAAAATAGTAACCAGTAAAAAATCACTAGTTGATAATTACATACTTTCTTCTTTTGATGCAGTTGTTCAAGTTACAAAAGTAAAATCCACAAAGTGGACATCCAAACAGTGAGACTGCAGTCAGTTTTGCTCATCCATCCAACTAAAACTTTAGCAACATGGTTATTAATTCCACATACTCAAACATACATGCAGTTATATCCTTTAGAATACTCTCTTTCTTTTTTTTTCTTTAAAATAACTATAATCCATTCTCATAAACTACTTAAAAGTTCTACATAGGTATAAGTCTCTACACATATACCTAGCTTTTCTGTATTAGAGGGAGAAACAAATCAAAACAAGTCAGCAATACAAATTCCTAGAGAAACACAAAATGAAAGGAACATACAACAACACAACACTAGGTGATTTACAGTAGTTACTATGATGTCTCTTGTTATTTTCAATAAAATTGTCTATATCATCAAATATATATAAACAGCATTGCTTTACACTATTAATAAAATCTAAACATTGGAGACATTATAGGACTTCAAAGGCAGGTAACAATCAAACCAGAGTGGGTATCCTATTGAATCTTGTCATCTTCAGAGTAGTTGTCCCTACTCTCAGACTCAACACTCTCAAGCATACCAGATTCAAATAAAATCAGTCAAGATAAAACAGTGATATAACCAATCTTCTCTGTCTTATTTCTGTCATGCTATTTTTCTGTTGTTATTTGTTTATTTTTCTCCTTCATTCCACTGTCTGCCCCTTTCTTTGAGGCCTTTCTGCCATTATTCCTGGAACCCTGGTAATTTTCTTCTCTCTCTCTAGAATGTCCTTCGGTATTCTTTGCAGGGTTAGATTAGTGGTCACAAACTCCTCCAGTTCCTCTTTGTCGTGGGTATATCTTGTCTCTCCATTAATTTTGAGAGACAATTTTGCACGGTACATCATTCTGGGTTGGAGGTTATTTTCTTTCAGGACTTGGAAGACTTCACTCCAAGCTTTTCTTGATTTGATGGTTTGCATTGAGAAGTCTGCTGTGATTTTGATGAGTTTTCCTTTATAGGTAATCTGTTTCTTTCTCTGATTGCTTTTAATATTCTGTTCTTGTGATGGATTTCTGGGATACTGATTATTATATGTCTGGGTGTAGATTTGTTTTGGTTGTAGCTGGCTGGAATTTTATATGCCTCATTTATCTGAACTTCACTTCCATTATTTATGTTTGGGAAATTTTCCTTAATTATTTCTGTGAATAGACTTTTTATTTCATTTGTATTTGTTGCTGCATCTTCATTCACATATTTTATTCTTAGGTTATAAATCCTCTTGTCATCTTCTAGCCTTTGTATCATTGCTTCCTGGTTCGTTGTTATTTTTAAGAGATCCTTCCTTTCATGATCATGCTTTGCAAATCTATCTTCAAGTTTTGAAAGTTTGTCTTTAGTTTCTGTTAAAAGGTTTTGCCAGGTTTCAATGGAGTTTTTAATTTCCTGATATTCTCTTTGGATCTGTTTCATATATTCTAGATTTTGTTTATATTCTTCATCAAAGGCTTCTCTCCTTTCTCTGGGTTCCTCTATTCTTTCATTTGTGCCTACTTGA
>PVLA01000344.1:0-130807 GCA_004027455.1 Hydrochoerus hydrochaeris | reverse complement strand
ATTCTTATATCTTACTTCACCTGAGTTAGAATTTCAGACTTAAATTTGACGATGAGGTTACGGATGTATTTCTTTATTTCTGATGAGGCTGTCTCTGACATTATAGGTTTGCTGCTCTCAACCTCCTCTGCATTTATCTCTGTTGGACTCACTTTCCCTGGTTCTGCAGTTGGGGATCTTTTGTTCTGTCTTGTCATGTTTTCCGCCCCCTTCAGACAGGTGGGTGGTGGAGGTCTCTGGGCCTTTTGTTTTGTTTACAGTTTTTCTGCAGCGCACTTGTTAGGGAAGTACCGCCCCCCAGTCCGCGGAGGATCTGCGAGTTGCATGCTGAGTGCTGGCTCCTCCCCCTATACCAGTCAACCAGTTTATACTTCAACAAGTTTGTGTGTTCCCTGGGGATGCCACTGGCCCAGAAAAGCCTCTTCCCTGGCTATTGGGTTTCAACCAGGGGCATGGCCCTGCCTGAGCAGATCCCACCAATCTGCTTTGGACTAGAAGTCATCAGCATATGCTGCCTAGGGTTTTGATTCAAGCCTGCCCTACCCAACTCTAAAATGTCACCCAGCCAGTCCTCCCGGTTTGCAGAATCCAGTTCCCATCACTCACCAAAGTTCCTGCAGCTTGACTGGATGTTTCCACTCCCCATCTCAGGGCCTCCTCCAGCTGAGGGTCTGGAGCTCACCAACCCCGCTCTTGGCAGGGCCGTGATCTCAACTCCATCATGAGTCACCTGACTCTAAGACGTGCCGGTACAGCGAGTGGGGCTTGCCCAGCTCCAGCCCTCTGTCCATGCTTCTTTTTCTTCTTTCTTTTTTTTTTTTACTTTTCTTTTTCCTCAGTTTCTTCCTGGGTCATGAGAATTCCTGTCCTTTTGTCTGGCTTTCTCCATGTTGCCAGATTCCAGTGTCTGAGTTTTGTTTTTTTGTTTTTTTTTCCTCAGAGAGGCTCTCTTATCGAGCCGCCACTCAGTCAGCCATCTTGCAGTCTTTTAAGTAAAATTTTATAAAATACTTTGGAATGAATTTTCAATTTATTCTATGGCATTGCTTTAAAAAACTAACACTAATATGGTATGTAAAGACAAGATTACTCTCCACATTAATATATTCTCCTACATGCCACAAACCAGTTTATGTAAACAATGTCCCTTTACATGCCAGTTGCATACAAAGGTATTTTGAACTATTTCTTGTCTTTTTTTCTTTTGTCTAAGTCTTTCATTAATTAGTGAATTGTACATAACTATTAAAGATGTTCTATATTTGTATGGTATCTTTTTAACTTTATGAACACATCTTGGTAATTGTGCTAGATAAAATAAGAAGAAAAAAGAAAAAATGTTTGTCCTGTAAACTTATTGATTGTAGGTCTAAGAAAATAAAATTTCAATAAAATATTCATTGATTATATATTATATATTATTTGTTACTAAATTTGCATCATTATTTAACAAGTTCAGGCAGAGAGACATGAAGTTAATGCCATGGACAGTATCAAATGAATAATAATTAACAAGAGTTCAAAAATAAATATAAACAAAGTAGAATACATTTTTGAAAAGTTAAAAAATAAAATCACTTAAAATCTACTGAAGATGATATAAAGCTAGACAAATGATTTTTAAAAGATAATACATAAGAAAATATTCCTTTGTCATATTTTCAATGTGTCATAAGCATAAAGATAAGAAAAAAATCCAAATATCTATGGTAGGAAATGAATACAATTTCATAATCTATATAATTCCATAGCTATGATGTTTTTTCACTAAGAATTTTCAATTAAATTTAAATTAATGATTAATACCTTAATAGAAAACTTTCAGTTTTTGATTCTTCCTCAGCCAAAAGTAATAGAAGGAATGATTATAACTAAAGCATTTTGTAAACTTCTAGTTACATTTTTTGGCCAAATCTTAATTGAGTTCATCAATTAATTGTGTCATGACTATTTGTAAAGATATCAACAAAGAAATTAGTGATAATAAATGTCTATGCCTGGTCGCATCATTCAACAAACTCTAAGAATCAGTTACAAATAAAGATAAAATATGATCAATGGTGAAGAAATATATAGGTATAGTGAATTAAATCATACAGAAGGTGAAAGTTATAGAAATTGTTTAAATGAAAGTTATATAAATGATTTAAATGAATGTGGCTTTATAAATTAACTGTGAAACTCTATCTTGCTTAGCAAAAATTAAGTAACTACTTGTTGTATATTGAAAATGAAATTGCATCATATACATGACTAACATCCATCTCTCAGCTTCTGCTTGCACCATAAGAACCACTGAGTGGAACTAACATTCTTGGCAATTGCTTCATATGTAAAGCAACAAGCATTCAAAAAAAAAGGTATTGGGTTATGAAAATTACATAAGGGATACAATCAGGAGCAAGAATTTTCAGAATCTTAAGTGTAAAACGTATCAACCACAGATACAAATTACCAAGTTCAGTAAAGTCACAGTTCCATAATTTAATAATTAATATTTTGGCATAAATATGAAAAAATTACTAATGAGTTCCTGGGAATTATATAAATAATTTTATTGAAACTCCTCACATGTTTAAGTGCCTCTGTTTTCTACTGGGTTTACAGATACAGAAGTGTAAAACCTTCATTTATAAAGAAAGCCCCTGGACCCATTGCCTGAAAAGAGTCTGCTAGATAACTCATGACCTATGAGACATTTCTTAGTTTTCCAGACCCTCAAAGGCTTCTGAGAGTCTGACCTATGAGCCATTTCATGGTTTTCCAGACACTCAAAGGCTTCTGAGAGTCTGATCCACAGCAACCTGCCTTAAGTAGGCTCTAGTGGCATAATTTGATGTACTGCAGGTGTGGGGTTTTATTTTGTTTTATTGTTTCATTTTTTACAGGTTTAAAACGGCAAGAATTTTGGAGTTATGATGGTTCATACTCAGATTTCAAAGAAGCCCAAGATGGCTAAACAAGGAGTCCCTTATAGTTGGAAATACGAAATGTGTTGGAATGAAGTCAAGGGTGTAGTTATAAATCCAGAGTCAAAAATGCTGGAATCTGGCAAGGTAAACTTCAGTCTTTGAGCATCTCCAGTCCAAAAGGGAGCTCAAATGAGTGACAACCAGCAAGTCACAGAAGCTGGGCCACACAAGACCTCTGAAACTCACATTTCACCACCATGCGCCCCTGATGTCTAACATAGACCTGCAAGTCTTATTGTTTGCCCTGTTGGATTTTGGTTCTGTTCTTCTCTTCCAACTTTTTCTTACTTTTGGGGTGGTAATATTTATTTGGTGTCTGTGTATTGGGCCCATTAGCTTTTTAATATTTTTTTAATAGAGGTTCATAGTTAAGAGTTGGCCTTGAGGCTCAGCAAAGACTTTCAGCTTCAAATTTAAGCACACTTGAAACGGTTGAGATTTTCAAGAGAGCATAAGTGTATTTTCCATTGTATGTAGGATAATTATATCATACTAAGTGAACTTTGTGTTTATTTAGACTTGAAGTAAGGCTTAAGGATATTTGAATGGTGTCAAGTTGAAAGAGATGAAATGTGACAGTTAAGCTGGATTGTCAACTTGTTTGTTGTATCTGGGTAGATGATGGGAGGGTGAACTTGGGAACTATTTCTAGCTGTTGATTACTTCCTCTCTAGTGCTGTTTCACTGCTTTGCTTCTGGGTCACCATGAAATGAACAGTTGTGCTTCATGTCACCCGTCTACCAAAGTATTCCTCTAGCATGGAATGTAATAAAATTGTTTAGTGCTGTGAATTTGTAAATTGCTAAAAAATTCAAGGTTACAAAATAAGAAAGGAGCTACTATATAGACCAGGTGGCAATGGGCCCAACAAAGGAGTCATGATATAAAAAGGAATCACTTTATGAAAAGGAAATATACATTTTCAAGATTGTCATTTAACTCATAATTGCTTTAACCAATACATAAATGACTTCGTGAGGGAGAAACCATCAATCTTTTCTCAACTATGTTATCAATGATATATAATACATGGTTTTCATGTATTCAACTGAAAATGCAGGGTAAATAACCCAAGCCTTTTATTATATGAAATCTTAGAATAGGGGGCTGGGGATTTAGCTCAGCGGCATAAGCGCCTGCCTTAAAAGCATGCAGTCGTGAGTTCAATCCCTGGTACTGATTAAAAAAAAAAAAAAAAGAAAAAGAAATCTTAGAATAGTGATATTGATTTAGTATAACAAATAACAAATACTGAATACCAACTTTCTCATTGATTTTGAGCATAACTGCAAGAGTCTCCAATGGCCTAAAGCATGTGTGCCATTCATTTCAATATGCATTTCATAAAACACTACTACATTTATACATAAAATTAGGATTCCAAGATAAAAGGATTAAAAAAGATTTTAAAACTTATTTTCACAGAGTTTAACAAAAATGTGCTCATGTAAACGAGCAACAGAATATATTCCAATAGTGCTTCTAAACAAAATGTACAAGTTAACCAAGGTGGCATATTTAGGAGTAAATAATTTTCTATGAAGCACTTTGGGTAACACACAATGAACAATTGCTTATCATATTAAACAGATTTAATTATCATGATCCCTTTCTGTCAGCAAAAGATTGGTTTTAGGCTTCTTTATGTTTTCTAGAATCTAAGGAGCCTTAATTTCTTGCCATAAAATACATAATATTGGCATATTATATAAATATATGTTATATATATATGGTGTATTATATATATAAATATATAATATAGGCATATAACATATATGTCATATATGTTATATATATGGTGTATAACACATAAGTTATGGACCAATGCTAAGTATAACATATATATGTTATATATATTTGTAACATATATATATATATATATATATATATATATAAAACACATATATATAGAGAGAGCATGTATTCTTGTTATATATGGCCACATGCTTCAAATATCCCCTAAAATTCCTTATAGGATCTGATGCTAATGCCATGTAAATTCTATGGAGATAATTGTTTTACTATATTATATACTATATTACTATACTATATATTACTATGTTTCTTAGGGATAATGAAAAGAAAATTGGATTTTTTCATATTTGATGCAAATGCAAATTTTCAAATATATCTGGTTGAATTCTTTCAGAATAAACCCACAGATATAAAGGGACAACTGTATACATTTTAAATAGTCTGTGCTTTTATATAGTATAATTGAAACAAGAAGACTTTTAAATTATAACTCAATTATCTTGCTGTAGAACTCTATTACTGTTATTCATCAACATAGATAAAATGTAAATGCATATGTACCTATGAATATGCCTATTTATATGTACATGATAACAGTCTTTTTCATTTTAAAATGAAACAATTGAGATGTTCTCCCAAAGTTGGACAAAATTACCAGTCCTGATCAGAAGTTAGAAGTAAATCTGAAATCTTAAACATGCTTAGGCCGTATCTTCCTGAATTTTATTTCAGGAAATCATTATTGTATGCTAAAAATATAATGCTTCTTGGAAAATAACTGAAAGAGAGAAATTCATCTTGCAACACAGAGAGCAGAACTTGATTGAGATAAAGTGATTCTTACATGCATGAGTTACAACACTTAATTGTGTTTGGATCCTATATCAGAACTAATTTTCTCTCTTTTTTGGTTGTCATTCAGGTAAGCACCATAGTGACAGAGGCCTATCACCTCTTCTTTAAAGTGAGTGAAGGCATGTTTTAAATGGTAAAGCTAATTGCATTTCATAGTATTCTGAAAGAGTATTATTATGTAAGATTCCTATTAAGTTCCCAATGTCAACTTAGGTAAAATTAATTCAAACAATTGTATTTTAGAAACATTAAGTCAATGAAGAAGGATTATCATGTATTTATAGGAAAGTAGAACAGATTAAAGTAGTTCTGGAGGAATGGAGTAAGGAGAGTTAAAATCAAATGAAATAGGAGAAAAAATAGGACAAAACTATAATGTATTAGAATGATTTTGCAAAAGTTATGTATGCACTATAAATGAATACAAGTTTTTCCTGGGAAGTACTTATGGGTATAGTTGTGTTTTTCTTAATTATGAATAAATTTCAATATTGATCATAATATTTTCAGGAATCTTACTGTTTTGATGGTTAAAATACATCTGATTCATGCCAAGCAACTGCATTTTCTTGATGGAAGTACTTTTTTTTTTTTTTTGCCAGGCATCCTTGAAGACAAGGGCCTGCTGGAAGTCAAATGTTTTCAGGAAAATCACTAAAAAATAAAAGTAAAAAAAAGGACATTTGTTTGTCTTTCTTCCATTGTGATTTATTCATAGTATTTGTTTGTAATTCAGTTCTGAAAGGATCCTAGAATTATGCCAAATTGACTAATATTGTTTTGATGCCTATTTTTTCTTCTATTACTTCATCTACATCAGCATCCTTCAGTATGGTAGAATTTTTTTTGCCTATTGTCTACATTTATTGAAGCAGGAATTCTTGCTACCCATGTTTACAAAGAGATTCTATAATACTTCTGACTCTGTCTCCTAGTTTTATGGGTACTTGGGGGCTAAATGAAATCAAACTCAGGTGTCTCCAGTTACAGCATTTTCATCTTCTCATTTTATTCCATTAAACTTCTATACTGCTCAAAAAGGTGAGCAAACTAGGAACTGTCCTCTG
This sequence comes from Hydrochoerus hydrochaeris, assembly GCA_004027455.1. Lineage (NCBI taxonomy): Eukaryota > Metazoa > Chordata > Mammalia > Rodentia > Hydrochaeridae > Hydrochoerus > Hydrochoerus hydrochaeris. Next base: position 124,157 of record PVLA01000344.1, on the reverse strand, counting down.
TCTGTCTCTGTCTCTCTGTCTCTCTCCGTCTCTGTCTCTGTCTGTCTCTGTGTGTGTGTGTGTGTGTGTGTGTGTGTTTGAGACAGTTTAGCTCTGCAGTTCAGGTTGACTTTGAGCTCCCTTTGTAGCCCAGGCTGGGCTTGAATTCACAGTGATTCTCCTGCCTCTATCATCACAGCAGAGATTACGTGTGTGCACCAACACACTTGACTACTATCTTCTCAAATAAAGAAGTGATTAAAACTTACAGAAATAAAATATAAACTAATTATTAAACAAAATTTTGTGATGTATAACTTTTTCTGGGCTTATATAGGAAAAAGTCATGCAAATAAGAGATAACAAGAATTAGATATTAAAATGTTCCTACTGGGTGTTGGATTTCAAGACTTGAGGAAAACATGATGGCAAGCAAGAAGGAATAAATTTTAAAATAAAGATTATAAATTTAGAAATTATCAAAAAGCAATATTTTAACATTTCTATCCTTGTTTGAAAAATCTTGTAAAAATAAATTATATGAAAGTGGAATTAAATAAGATGAAATGAAGCTAAAAATAATACTAATATATTAAAACTATAAGGAACTTAATAAAAAATTCAATATACAAATGGGGAAAAAAAAGCAGTCAAGCCTCAAGAAATTTGATTTCCCTGAGTTCACAATATCACATCAATGACAGAAGAAGAAAAAGAAAAAAAAACTGGAAAGTAGATATTTGTTTTTGGTTCATCCAGAGGTCTTGATTCAGTTTTGGGGGGTAGGAGAACTTAAACAGCTAGTTTCCTGGGGAGCAGTAAGAAATCAATAATGAAGCAAATGAAATGTAAAGTCAAATCATAGAAAACCAAAAGGCTTCACAGGAGAGGAGACCGTATTATTGGTAGTCCATCTGAGTATATTTCCCTCACCAGACACATGGAGAAAGCTGCCTGGATTTGTACCAGACTTCAGGTCTTTCTCCCGTCCTTTGGGCACATTTATCCAAAATATGCTTAAGTGGCTTTTGAATAAAAATCACGTCAGCTGATAGCTAATCCTAGGATTTTGTCCAGATAAGTTAATCAGGATTGATGCATGAGGCTCTATCTCTTCATTTTTAATAACCTCACCTCTAATGTGGTTGTCTCCTTGAATGTAAAAATGATGTTGAGTTTTACCTTGTATCTGAGACACCTGGTTCTGATTCTTGTTCTCAGAAGATGCCCAGTAAATGTGTTGGGAAAATGAATAAGTTGAATGAATAACTGAGTAGTAAAACTGATTAAATATCCATTTTTTACAATGGACTTTCCACATGTCAGCTAGTAGATGTGAAAGTTGTAGCTTGATTTTTTTTTTTTGCATTTTTACAAAAATGTCAGTTTGTATTCTGTAATGTGCACAAACAGAAAGAAGTCAATGTGACATATAAAAATAGTACGACCTTCTTAGATATTAATGATACATCATTTGAGACTCATTTTTCGCTCTCAAAACTATTGACCAAATCTGAGTTCTTAATCAAAATTATTTTTAGAGAAAAATATTAATAATGCTTTGAATAAGTATTTGCCTTATGATAGGCATAAACTTATAAATTAAAGTTTGTTTCTTTCTTCAAAAGCTATTTTTGAGAAACTGTCAAAGGCTATTGAGATAACCAACATAGACTATGTTATTAATATGCAATCTTTCTTCCTGGAATAGTTTAAATATGCAATAAACAGCATCTGGACCTTTTAATTGAAATTTGGAAGTACACTGTGGTTTGGGAGATACATATGGGTCAGTAATCATTATCCAGATACCATCATTCACCGTGCACATACAATTAATCAACTCATTAATTATGGAAAAAGTCTCAGGGAGTCTAGCACACCTATTTATTTAAACAAATATTTTAACTTTTCTCTGTAAAAGTAGCCTCTCTATTAGCCATTGCCTTGGAGTCAACATAAAAATCTTTCAGACAGAAACTTCATATATAACTATACATATTTATCCACAGAATTTAATCACATTCTGGTTAAATGCCTGCTTGAGTCAGCTGTGGATCTTTATTTTCTGAAGCTAATAGCAATAACACTTTATTTTTAAATTAACTAAATTCAGCCAACTGTAGGAGAATCAAATCATGCTCTTTAATGTTTTAATTTCAGTTTTAGTTGATAGTTGCCAGGATAAAACTGGTAATTAAGGAAAGGATTCTTCTTGTTCTTCTTGTCACACATTAGTAAGTCACAGTTGTTTAATAGAGATAGTATATAGATCCAGAAATGAAAAAAAAACTCTTATCTATCAATTCCCCTTTTCTATTTTTCCCTACTCCTATAAATTTATCTTCACATTGAAATTACCTGCATAATTTCCTATAAAGCTGTTTTTAAAGAAGCCTAACACTAACAAGAAAAAGAGATGAGTTACATGAGGAAAATGCCAACCTACAATATTAATATTTTCAGATACTGACTCAAGATAGAGACAGGAAAGATGGCTTAATAGAGTTGTTAAGTCTGTGGTAAACTGAAGGAAGGAAAACCACTGTTTGCCATCTTTACTGAAGTTAGAAATAGCTTAGGCTTAAAATGAAAGTCATGAAGAAGTGATTTCTGTGCATTTCTAATGGGTATTCTAGTCAGAACACTATTCAGTGCAGATAATTTATTCTTTGTTAAACATAGAGAAGTACAAGAAAATTTAAGGAAACATTCAATTTAGAGAAAGGAGTGAATATAATTGATATTTTAAGAGCTCTTATCTCACTCACATTGTCCAGACTTCGTTGAGGCTCAGTTTTCTGTCTTTGAGCTTCTCTGCATGGGAGATCTAAAATATCACACAGAACAAGGCTTACGTTTCTATTTGGGCCACAATCTGGTAGGGGACAACCAGTAGCCAAGAGAGGTGAGCTCTTAAAATTTTAAAAATCTCTTTGGTACCTCAAAAAATATAATACAGTCTCAGTTGTTTTCTGTGAAGCACTGGATCTGGAAAATATTTCTATTTCTGAGATATTGTCTAGATTTCTTAAATTTGTCATAGAGACACAGTACCCTATTTGGTGACATTTCTAAGTACTAAGTTTGAGACAGTTCCTGAATCTCTATTCTAGGGTCACTGGTTACTTTTTGTATTGGAAATAAACATAGGCTAGTGTGACAGGTGGCATGATAAAATATTTGGAAATCGTAGATGAATGAAACGTGTGGCAAAGGAAACGCAATGATATCAACAAAATATCATAAAATTGATATACACTCATGTTAAAAAAAAGAATGAAGCAAACAACAAGCTCTCCCAGATGTTAAGCTTAACAAATTAATGCAGGTTTTCTAAATAAATTTTAACAATGTGTATTTTTTCCTCAAAGAAAATGTTTTTGAACTAGTTTAGTAAGGATGCTAGACAAACTCGTAGGTGCAGTAGGAATAGCACAGAACCTGAAGGGTCTACTAAAATTCAGTGAATGCCGGAGTAGTTCAAGAAGCTAACCATTTCTATTCGCATAATCAGAGTTAAAATCACGAATTTCTGTGGTAGAGTACAGTTTTGAAGAAACAAAGGACCCTAATCAGAATTACAATCACGTTTATATATGACAATCTAAAGTTGTTCAGACCACGTAAAAATACACCATTGGTGCGACTCCTCATTGTCCTTTGCTTTTAACTAACTACCATTACAAATCCACACAACATATGATAAAGCAAGAGGAAAGTAAGAGGAAATACTGACCCTTTATTGGCAGAAGGAAGGGGAAAAGCAGAGAAGGAAGTGTTCTCACGGATGTATTAGACAAGGAAGGGTTGTTTCAAACACAGTAGTTAATGAAAGCTGATTATTTATATTTAAAACAATGAAAAAGAAGTCAGAATTTATTTTAGTTTTCATTATTCTTTTCTTCTAAAATACCTGTTTCTATCATCTCGGGAGACTTACTATGTTATGAGTGCCATAAGGCTCTCTTTTATGGTTTGATCCATTTAACTGAAAGCATTTTTTTACATCTCTAAGTCTCCTTCAAGATTAAACATTCCATAAAGGAGAGGACAGAGACAATGATTAGCTTATAATAAAATGCATATGTCCACTTATATTGAAAGATATTAAATAGGAGTCCACTATAAAACTCTATTAGAGGTACAGCTGCAAGCTGAAATATTCACATGGAGCTAGAAATTTGAAATTTTTTTAAAAAAACTTTGCTTTTGAATCATTGCACTTATACAATTTTAATTTTTTCAACTTTTTGTTTTGTTTTAATGTTTTACTCACATTAAAAGCTCATGTGTTCTAAGGGTTTGAGAATAGGTTAATGCTGCACTAGATAATAAAAGTTTTATATCTAAAATACTAGATCAAATGAAAGCTGAAAAATCTTTTAAAATTTTTTAAAATGATTTTCATATGTCTTCCATATTCACCAGCAAAAAAATGCATATGAGATGGCATTTTTTTAACTTTTTTATTTTATTTGTACCTGTTTGCACTTTATGTAGCTTGCAATTGTCTTGGGGAGTGGTTACATGTACATATGACAACATACTTCTTCCTTTTTTTATTTTTAATCCCCTTCCCCTTTTTACCTCTCCATCCTCTTCTTCCAGTCTCCTTATCTCATTTTTCATTCTTTTTGGTGTTAGTAATTTTATCTCATGCTTTTGCATGAAATACTTAAATTAACTGCACTTACTAGTTTCCTGAACATGGCATGTCTTTATTCTACTTATGTCTACTTCCACTCCTTTCCCTTCTGCCTTTGTTCCTTTGAATCATCTCCACATTGGGAGAGATCCATCCCCTTGTCTACTTGCAACCATTATTGATTCTGTTTATTTTGACTCAGCCTCACTCAAAAGAGAGATACTGTATAGTATTAAACTTGTGAGTCTTATTTATTTCACTGAGCATTACATTTTTCAGATATATATATTTTCTACAAATATGTCAAATTTGTCATTATACTAGAGTAGTATACCATTATTTATAGATACAGTATTTTATTTAACCACTCGTCTGTCATGAGTGCATGGCTGCTTCCAAGATTTAGCTATTAGGAATTGTATTGCTATAAATATTGTTATCTATGTATCTGTGTGCTGTAGTGACATAAAATCTTTGGGGAAGATACCAACTAGGGAAATAGTTGGACCATATGAAATTTCTAATTCCAGTTCTTTAAGAAATATCCATACTGATTTCCATAAAAAGTTGGACTCTCACATTCCTACCAACAATGGAGGGGGTTCTCCACAGCAACATCAGCATTTCTTGGATTTTTTTAATGTTGCCATTCTTTGGGATCTCACACTTGTTTTAATCTGTACTTCACTAATTACTGGAAATGTTGAACATGTTTTCATATTTTTGATCATTCTGATTTCTTTCTCTGGGAATTCTCCTTTCATTTCTCTTGCCCATTTCTTGTCAGGGTCTTTCATTTTAAATGATTTAATTTTCTGAAGTTTTTTTGTATATTCTAGGTGTTACTCCTTTGAGGAATAGCTCGCAAAATTTTTTCCATCTTGTAAATTGCCTCTTCACTCAAATGATTGTTTTGCTGTACAGAAATTTTTAAATCTTATGTAGTCCCATTTGTTGATTGTTGTTACTATTTCTCGTGCAGTTGAGTTTCTGTTTAGAAAATTCCTTCCTACACTTATGTTTTCAAATGCTTTATTCATTTTATCTTCCAGCGTGTAATGTTTCTGTTTTAATGTGTAGATCTTTGATCCATTTTGATTATGATTTATTAAATGGGGAGAAATAAGTGTCCAGCTTCAATCCTCTGCACACAGGTAACCAGATTTCCCAGCACCGCTTGTGGACTAGGCTAGCTCTCTGCCAACGAATACTTTTGGACCTTTTATCTAAGATCAAATAGATATATGTGTCTAGTTAAGTTGCTAGAACCTCAATAATGTTCCGTTTTTTTCATGTATCTGTTTTTGTTCCCGTAGAATGCTTTTTTAAAAAATCATTACTGCTTTGTAGTATAACTTGAAGGCAAGTATTGATATGTTTTCTGGTTTTTCGCAGTCCTCAAAATTGCTTTTACTATTCTGGGTCACTTTTGGCTCAACATGATTTTTAGGATTTTATTCTCTAGATCTATAAAGCTGATTTTGATTGAGATTGCATTGAATCTGTAGAACAGTTTGAGAAATATGGCCACTTTGGCAGTATTGTGTTTATTAAGAAGCAAGGAACATCTTCGTTTTTTGATATCCCTCTTTAACCTCCTTTTTCAGGATACTATAGTTTTATCTGTAGAGAATTTTCATTTCTGTGGTTATGTTTGTTTCAAGATATTTCATTTTTCTTGAAGCTACTGTGAATGTTATTACTTTCATAATTTTCTTCTTATTACTTGTGTTATTAGTATACACAAATATTTATGATTTTTGTGTATTGATCTTATATCCTGCCACATTGCCGAAGTTGGTTATTTATTCTAAGAGGTCTCTCTTTATGTGTGTGGAGTTCTTTGGGTCTTCTATGTAGAGTATCATATCAGGTTCAAATAGCGAAGATTTCAGTTCATTCTTGGCTATGTGTATTCCTTTTCTTCCTTTCTTTTTTCTAATGGTTCTAGTAATAAGTTGAGCAGAAGAGGTGATAATGGATGGTCTAGTCTTATTTCTGATAATAGAGAGAATGCTTTTATTTTTTCCACATTTAGAAGAATGATGCTGGGTATTGGTTTGTCATAAATAGTCTTTACGGTATTCAGGTATGCCACTACTATTTTTGATTTCTTCAGGATTATTCTTTGTCTTGAAGCAGTGTTAGATTTTTTCATAACTGTTTCTGTTTCTATGTACAATCATGTGTTTTTTCACCTTGCTACTCTTTATGTGATGTACTACTTCTATTGACTTATGTATGTTGAACCATCCTTGCATCCCTCAGATGTAACCTATTTGATCATGATATATAATCGTTTTGATAATGTGATGCACTCAATTTACTTATGTCTGCTAGGATTTTTGCATCTATGTAGATTAAGGATGTTGTTTTATAATTTTATTTTTAGATGTATCATTACCTGGTTTTGAGATTAGGATGATAGTGGATGATTCAATAAATGAATTCAGGAGCCCTCTTGCCCTTTCAATTTCTTTGAAGAGTTTGAGGAATATAAGTGATATAACATCCTGAAACATTTTAGAATTCACCAGTGAATCCATCAGGTCTTGGGGTAGATTGTTTATTACTGTGTCAATTTCATTGTTTTTAAGTGGGTTGGTAAGCATATATACATTTTCTTGGGCTAGTGTTGGTAATATCTATGTGATTAGGAATCTGTGCCTTTCTTCCAAATTTGTTAATTAGTTGGAATGTGATTTTTCAAGGTAGTATCTTCTGTATTTTAACATTGTCTTTTGTGATTTCACACTTTTAATTTTTAATTGCATTGATATGACTTTTCTGTCCTTGTCTTGATTAGTCTGGCTGGGGGTTTAATCTATTTTATTTATTCTTTCAAAGAACAATTTCTTTGATTTATTGAATCTTTGTATTGTTTTTTAGTCTCAATTTCATTTATTCTGTCTCTTGTCTTTATAACTTCCCTCCTTAATTTTGGTTTGTGGCTGGTTTGTTTTTCTCAAGTATCTTAAGATTTTTATCAGATTATTATTTGAACATGCAGTTTTCCTAATGCGAGGATTGACTTTTCAATGATGAATTTTCATCTTAGAACTGCTTTCACAGTTTCTGTGAGATTTCACTGCGTTTTAAAGTCATTGTCACTAACTTCAAGATTTTTTTTTTTTTTTTTTTTACTTCCAGAAGTTTTAAAATTCCTTCTTTGTTTTCTTCTGTGACTCATTGTTTGCTTTGGAATATATTGTTCATTTTCCCTCACATTTCATTCAGCAAGACCTGAAAAACAAGTAAGAATACAAATCTAATACCAGACTGGCAAACTTCAACCTAAGACTGATTAAAACTAGCAAGGTACTAAGTACTAGTGAAGAAAACAATTCAACAAAAGAAGTATCATTGATAATCATAAATACCCTGAACAATAGAGTACCTATCTTTATAAACCAATTGCTGATATTAAAAGACTAGATAAGCACACAATCATTGTAGGGAATTTTAACACCTCAATTTAGTCAAATGATTCTTCAACTAAACAAAAAGTAAATAAAAAATATCAAAGCTGACCCACAATTGTGAACATATGGACTTACTACCTACACAGAGTATTTCACCCCTATGCCACAGATCATACATTCTTTTCAGCAGCCTATAACAACTTTTTCCAAAATAGATCACATACTAGTCCACATAACCAATTTAAGTAAATATAAAATAATTTAAATTACCCCATGCATACTATCAGACTACTGTGCAATGAAAATAAAAATCAGTGAAAGAATAAATTTTAGAAAAGTCAAAAGCTCCTTGAAAATTAACACATCTAAAATTTTATTTCTCAAAGCTATTGCTGTCATCATCAGAGTGGTTCATGTGCTTCTTGCTTTACTATGTAATCTTGTTCCCTACACAACTGCCACCAGACTTTAGTACGTGACTTAGTGTATTAGTCTGTTGCTGGTGCCAAGGTGAAATACCTTAGATTAGGAGGCTGAAATGCTCCATAGTTCTACAAGTATCATGTCGAAAATAAGTGTCTGCATTCTGCTTCTCCCGAATCTACTTCTTTAGCTAGCGTTTGGCTACCTCGCTATTGTGTATTCATATAGACTCTTGTCGGTATGAGTACAACCTAAGTTTCTTTCTGTTATCTTAAATACTCTAGTCTGATTGGACTAGAACCTCACCTTTGTTATCTCACTTAATGTTAAAAGCATTCTCAAGAACTCCATTTTAAAATACAAATTACATAGTGACTGAACACAGTGGCTTTGATAAAGAATATCAAAGGTGAAAACAGGCAGAAATCTGTATCTAACTGTAAAAATCTTGTTAATCTTTTATGGATATCTCATTGTTTCCATTTTTTTTCTTAGAGTGCTTGATAAAATATTTGAATAATTTTTATTTTTACAAAACTAATATTTGAATGGCATTGTAAAACAGTAAGTTTCATCTTTTGATAGATCTGAGTTCAAGACTGTTCAGGAAGAGGATGCCCTGCTGTGTGCAGTGTGTAAGGAGAAGGCTGTACAAGGATGGAGGACAGAGAAGACATGGGGAACTGTAAAGAAGTTAGTATATTTCAGCTTCACCTTGTGCCTCAGATTGGAGTACGGTTACATGTGGAAATACTTCCTCATTTTTTAAAATTGTACCTACTGGGAGCCTATTTTCTGGCTTCCAATTAAAAATTTTTTTAAAAAATCAAGAAGGACTTTAGTTCTACTTATGTTACAAAAATATTGTAATAAAAATACTCAAGAATATAAATTTTTTAGACATTTATGTTAGATTTCAAAGATTCCATTATTGTTTATTTATTCATTTTGCTAATACCATAATGGTATTTCATTCATTGCCATGTTTAAGTAGTTCCTTATTGTACGACAGGATGGATTTAATATTGCAGAACATTTTTCTGCTGGACAATGTACTGCTGAATTCACACAAGCTGGACATTATCAAACAGCCATTCTTCTACAATGAGGAGACTAATGGTAGGAAACAATTAAAATTATATTAGATTTCAAGTCCTTGTTACACTAAACTCATTTGAGAGTCTTTCTTCAGCTACTTATTGAGCAGATTGTTTATTGTTATGGGCCTCTGTTGAGGAGAAGAGAAATGATTATAATTGAAGATGTTTATCTTGGAAGGTTCTGGGACTTTGGGTGAAAAAAAAGTCCCACCATTGAGCCAGTGGGAGTGGAATTCAGTGATTGGAAGACAGCATAGTGGGAAATAAGATACAATGAAGGAGAAAAAGCCAGCAGAAATAATCATAAATACACTGAACAATAGAGTACCTAACTTTATAAACCAACTGCTGATATTAAAAGACTAGAAAAACACACAATCATTGTAGGGAATTTTAACACCTCAATTTAGCCAAATGATTCTTCAACTAAACAAAAAGTAAATAAAAAATATCAAAGCTGATCCACAATTGTGAACATATGGACTTACTACCTACACAGAGTATTTCACCCCTATGCCACAGATCATACATTCTTTTCAGCAGCCTATAACAGCTTTTTCCAAAATAGATCACATACTAGTCCACAAACCAACTTAAGTAAATATAAAATAATTGAAGTTATTAGGGACAGAGAACAAGCTTTGAATAATTGCTAGTAAAAAAGCAAGGGAGGCATTATATCCACACACTTATGCAATATTGTTGTAATTTCTAAAATTACAAAAAAGGTAAGCAGAGCATTTAGAAATTATTGAGGGACTTCAAGTGATAAGTTGCAGAACCAAATTCAATAAGGCAAAAAAATTGAATTTTATCTAACAATTGATTTCAAGCCTGAATCAGATTCCTATTTTCAATTATCCAAGGGAAAATACATCACATACTTTAAAGATAAGAATTAATTTTTGATAACTTGCTATGTAAATAATAATAGCCATTGAGAGAGGGAGACAGAATCATATTCTCAAGAATTTACACCTTGGTTTCTGGGGAGATAATTTAAGATTTGAATAACTGAAAAAACAAAAATTTTCCATGTTCTGCATCAAACATTCAAAGAAGTGATTAGAAGATACCATTGTAGGAAGTCAAAATATTTACGATGTGCACAAAACTTGCATGGAAGACAGAGTTTGAAATGGTGTGTCAAAGAGGACAAATACACTAAAAACAGTGGATACATACTCTGTGCAGAGAAAAGCATATAAGCAGAATCCCAGAAGGACAATAGTGCAAGATAGATTTCTTAGACAGAGAATAATAAAATTGATAAACTAGCTTGACATTTAGGTTATTTTCCTCTTTATTATCCTGCCCAAAATTTACATTAGTAAACTTTACTTAAACTTTGCTTTCCAGAACACATCATGTAGACAAGAAAAATAACAAAATACACTTCCATTATTACAGGGATTGCATATCTCCTCTAATCATTAAAACAGCCAAAAGTTTTCCAGTATTTGCCATGTAACAAGGAAGTCTAAACTGGCATAAACAAGATAAAGTTGCCAGTTTCAGTAAACAAATAGTCTAACGTGGGAAATAAAATAGCTGGGATGAACAGAATTGAAAAATGATATTCTTTATAAAGAAACCTAAATTAGGTGGCAATCTTAATGAATTGGCTATGCGAAAAATAGCGAAAGATTAGTTCAGAAATAGGGAAGAAAAAGGCTAACATGGGAAAATATTATGTGGAAAGTCACAGATAGCAATGACAGTGATTGATAGGTTACAAAATTACCTTTTCATTTCATTCCTTTCTGTCTCTCTCATTTATGATACAATATTCCAACTCTTCTGAGCAAGGGGTTGATCCTCATCTTGAATCAAGATGGTTTTCTGTGGCCAGAAGCATTCGGTGGCAGTGGCTGTGGCAGTTCTAACTTCAGGCTCAGTTTCACAGCTCACATATTAGGGACTCCTTCTGTCACCATGGACAAAAGGCTCAAAAGACCTGTTGGAGCACAAAAGCACATGAAACTTAGTATATTCTCTGATTTAGCTAATCAAAAATGCAAATATATGAGAAAGTCTAGACAAAATAACTGTGGCTTAATTGCACTGATCTGCAAGGTGACCATGGATGCATGATCAATACAATCCACTCTATACCAGAGGATCCACAGTCAATCTACAGAATAGTGAGTAAAACTGAATTATTTTATTAAGCCAATCAATTTCAGGCCACTTTATGAGAGCAATAGATAAGTGACATAATGTCTTAGGGATTTCCACATTACAAAAGATTTCAAGTAGGGGCTGGGGTTTAGCTCAGTGGCACAAGCACCTGACCAGTGTGAGGTCATGAGTTCGATCCCCAGTACCAGAAAAAAAAAAAAAGAAAAAAAGTTTCAAGATAATCCAAATGTTAATTGAAGCCATTCAGGACCCTGTATCAGTCCTTTTTTAAATGTCATTTCTTCTTAAAATTTTGTTCTTTTCTTTAGACTGGCAGTCATAATTACACTATGATTGCTGTATTTTAAACTGTATTTTTTAATATAATGACACTCAAGACATGAAAAAAAGATCTTTCTTCCTCTCACTTCTCTATTTTTTAGAGAAAAAATATGACCACGGAGTTTCTAAACACTTCTTATAATTTATTTGCCAAATTTGAATCCCTTATTCTGTAAAACTGTAAATATAAATTGTATATGTTACAATTTATGTACTTTACAAATTACATACTTTACAAATATGTCACACTTATTAAAGCAAGTATGTAAAAATTTAAAAAGGTTAAAAAAATTGAAGAAAATGGAAAACAATTTAAAATTTAACTTTTGAAATGTTTCTGCAGTTCAGTCTGAAGTTGGCATACCTATAAAAACTGGTGAATAAAGGGAATGTGATTTAACTTGAACTTGAGGAAGAAGTGATTTCCATTAAAATAAGGCTGCATGGTAAATATATTAAAACAGTTTTACAAAAGCAGAATTTAAGGTGAGTACAGAAAGATCGTAGGCACAAGAAAGAAAAGATAATAAAAATAAAGTGATCAGGAGAAGATTTTCTAAGTTTAAGTGAGAGAATAGGATTAGTGTGGAGTATTTGAGTAATGAAACTATAAACTGTGAAAAAAAGACTAGCTTTGCAAAGGATTTGTGTGGTTTTAGAAGCAGAATTGCTGAGGAAGCACTTTCCCTGGGGGGGAAAGAAGATGCAGGATTTATTTAAATGTTTGAATCAAGGAGTTCATAGCACTGTCATTTCTTAAAACATTCTATTTAAGGACAAAGTTTTAGAGAACAATGAAGCATCTTGACTATTAACTTAAAAATAAGCACTAGATATTAAAGTATGAATGATCAAAGAGCTATTTGAAACATGAGCCAATGTCAACAGAAGACTTTAGATTAGAAAATGAGATTGGAATTGCACAAATTGATAATATTTAAAGCCATGGGGTAGCGTGAAATTTCCTAGGAGAGAGGAGAAACAATGTATTTTGATGAGCATCACAATTCTGAAAGCATGTCTCATTATCTAAAAATTTTATTATACAACTTTAAATTTTATAAAAATATCTGAAGATAAATGGAATTTCTAAGAATAATAAGTTTTCAGATCCCTTCTGTTTTATTGATTTGTTACAATTGTCTAAATATCATTAGAAGTTCTAAAAGAGTTACTGATATTTTAAATATTCCAGTGCTTTGCTTTTTGGGATAAATTACCTCGGTAAGTATTAGACCAATCTATCAATTTTGACATTTTTTAATATATATGAATAGCAACATTCCAGAGAAATTTTACTGGTTCAAACTTTGCAAAAGTGTAATTAGATGTGTTTTAAGAGTAAATTCTGTGCTTCAATTAATATCTTATACATAGTGAGTTAAAATGTGAGAAAAATGCTGTAATGATATAAACATTAAGAAAATAATTATTACTGAAGAACTAAATCCAACTCAATTTACAAAGCAGTTGGAAAATCTGCTCTATTTCTATAGAACAAAAAAAAGCCAAATTTAAATACTGTTCACTGAGAAACTATATAAGCATATAACTCTGCAAATTGTCTTCCATTTTCTCATAAATTTACAACTACCACTTATACTGTTTTCATGTTAGAAATTACCATTTGAAGACTAAGAATAGAATTTGTCAGAATAGTGCTTATTAATTGGATTTATACTTTTTAGTTTTTATAAAAATGTGCTATGTTTTGGAGAAATGCCACCCAATGGTCCCTGGTGTCAAGGGTTTGGTACTCAGAGTGGTGCTAGAGGGAGGAGGTGGATTCTCAAAGAGGTGGAGTTTGCTGAGATGCCCTATATCATTTAACATGTGCCCTTGAAGGAAATCATGGGCCCATAGTTTTTCCTTTCCCTCTGCTGTGGTTCTTGAACACTGCTTCACCATGTACTGTCTGCCATTTCTACCCAGCACCCCTAACTAAGCCCCAAAACAATGGGCTGCTCTGATTTTGGATTAGAAATTCCACAACTCTGTGCAAAAATAAATCATTTTTCTCTATCATATTATTTTGGTTACTTTGTTATAGTGATGGAAATCTACAAAATGTCAATTAAAATCATTGTCATACATAAGATTCTGCGATTCCACTGCAGGATACGTTGCCCAGTGAATTGAAAGTTGGGTCTCACACAGATGTTTGTATACCATTGTTAATAGCAGCATTAATCACAATAGCCAAAAAGTAGGGCCAAATAAAATGCCCATGAAAGAAAGAGTGAAAAAAATTACAATATTATACATATATAATATGTATATATATATATATATATATATATATATATATATATATATATATATAACATATATCATGTATATATATTTATATCTGGAGAGAAAACATTTTATTTAGCTTTAAAGATAAGTGACCTTTTGCTACAGAATAAAGAATGAGTGGTCTTTGAAGACATTTTACTATTGGATCTAAATCAAAAAGACACTTTATTGTATGATTCCACTTCTATGAGCTGCACAAAGTAGACAAATCCATAGCTACAGGAATAGTGACTATTAGAAACAGAATAGTGACTATTAGAAACTTGGGACCAGAAAGAGATGGGAGACTGGTTAAGAGTGGTGGAGTTTTAGTACAAGAAGCTGAAAATGATCTGGAGATGACAGATAGTGATGGTTATACAGCAATATGAATGAATTGACCACTGAACTGGGCAGTTAAAAACTGGTTAAAATGATATATTTCATATAGAATATATTGTAAACTAAAAATGTAATAACAAAGTGATATGGAAGAGTTTGCTTATTTCCTTTTTTATGGCTTGGTTGAAACTAACTTTACTATCAGAAAATAGTCTTTTTAAAAATATATTGGGGCCAGTAGTCCAGCTTAGCAGCACAGTGTCTACCTGGCAAGAACGAAGTCCTAAACAAGATTCCTGGTAATAAATAAATAAATAAGTAAATAAAATAAAGCCAAATAGACTTACCTCATTTTATTTTCAAAACATTGTTGCATTAAAAGTTAATAGTATCAAAATTAAAATAAGCTCAGTGTATCATGATGATGTTAAATATTACACCAAGTAAGATAAAATGGTCAAATTTGTTGAAAAGTAAGATCGATCCTATAAAGTTCAGATTTTCTTCTCTTTATCTGTATTTTCAGAGTTTATTCATCTTCCAATTTCTTTTGATTCTACTTCTAAATATTCCATCCATATTGTTTCCACAATAAAAAAAATATTCTTTTAACTTATAGTCCATTCCTAACTTTAATTCATGAAACTGTTACTATTCTCTCGTGGCACTGCTTGCCATTAGACTCACGATAGTTCTGAAATGTCTCAGTTCACAACCATTCAGTGGATAATTGTGTCAGCAATGTCTGATGCAGGTACAGTTACATAATAGCTGCATAATGGACACCTGAGTCTATAAATGAGCTAAACCCATGATGTATGGTTCTATTTTTTGCTCTTTTTTTCAATCATAATTTATTTTTCTCTAAACTTTCAAATTGAGTTTTGTACAAGGTAAACAAGAGAAAAAAATCGCTGGGGGTGGGCATATAAAAGAGCATTACAGAAAAGCAAAGAAAATTCATTTGGGAAGACAATACATTGACTCTTACTGAAAATATATGAAGCATTTAGGTGTAATCCCATGCTATAAAAATAAAATAGCATCTAAAACTGCTAAAGTGAAGTGAAAGAAGCTTACTTTCCTGAACATAAATAGTCTCATTCCACTCCACTCTGTCTAAATAAAATATCAAAAGTCTTTCGTTCACTTCTGAGTATTATGTTTGAAGAGACATTGATAAAATTCCTGAATAAAATAGAGTCACATGTATTTGCTCAGGGCCAATTGAGTTTGACAAGCAGGAAAGTAATGTTTGCAGAGCAGAGAAAGAATATTTGAAGTCCAGAAGAATTGATTACATAGACGACCTCAAGAACCAAGGTGAATCAGGTGGTACATATGAGTTGCACCTTTCCACTGCACTTTGAAAACCTGAATATTGCTGTGATTGTCCTGACAAAGCACGATCATCCCCAACGGTCTTTGAAAATTCCTATTAGGATTTGTAAGGTCTTTGAAGCTGGTAGCCAATTATTGCCACCTTGAGATCATTTCCATGATAATTCCACTGTTACTCAACTGACTGCCACGCCAGGCATTTTTCCTTCCAGAGTCATGCTTTTTTCAAGCACTGTGCATAACTTCCCTGCCTGCATCCAGCCTTTCGTAAACTTCATTTAACATGATTCATGACTCAGTGGCACAAAATGCAATCTTAAAATTTTCCAGAGCTATATTGACATACTTTTACTAGCCCCCCCCCGAAGTAACAGCCTAATCAAAACTTCTGCAGAAGAAACAGCATCCATTATATTTTGCTTGACTTATGATATATAATTGAAGAGATATATTAAGATCATAACTAAAATATTAGAAGAATGTTAGAAAGAAAATATTAGAAAGAGTGTCTGAAAAATAAAATATAATGGAAATAATGCACTATGTTATGAATGTTAACCTTCATAAAGGCAACAAATAAGTGAAATAGAGCAACAGCATTTTTTGAAAAGTATTTTTTATTTTATTATTTTAATAGCTTTATTGAATTAAAACTTGCATATTATAAAATTTAGAAGTTCAAATTGTATGCTCAAGTAGAGGTTAACCATTGACAGAGTTGTCTAACCATGAACAAATTCGAATTTAGTTCATCTTAGTTATCTTTTAAAAACACTTTACTCATTAATTATCATCTCCTAATCTCTCCCTCCTAAATCTAGAGAACCACTGTTCTGCTCTCTATCTTCACAGATTTTTCTATTCTGGATTTTTTAAAAATTCAAAATAGGTCATGCTCATAGCAACAATAAAAATCTTAACCAATGAAATGCAAATACTTTCAAACCATATTGGAGTGAAACTAGCAACTAATAGTAGAAATACACTTGGCACATAGGTTTCCCCTTATGTAGACTTTTTAATATACAATTAAAGTATGAAAAATTATACACAATAAGAAATAGGAAAAGGAGCAGTATTTAAATATTTGACTGGTCATCTCATAAAAGAGAGAAACTATTGTTTTTCAAATCAGCATACTATGAAGAATGATTGGCAATTATAAAAAGGGTATAAATTTAATGAGATTAAAGAAGAGGTTTATAAAAGGTGTGCCTCATTATACATAATAGCTTTGGCATTGTCAGTGAGTTCATCCAAATATTAAAGTTTTAGATATTAACTAGATTATTAAATATATAAAGTTATAGAGACAATTTTTAAAAGGATAAAGTCATACTGGAGCACATTTTCTATTTTAGTTTTTCTATAAGTCTGTGAGTATGGTATTGTTATTTACCCTTCCTTCACGAAGAGGGAATGACACAGTGTTAAAATAATAACACAAGAAAACACAGGGAGAGCCACAATTCCATATTATTGCCCTATAAATAACGATAACAAAAAAAACCCTTTTCATTAATTACTGCCCTATAATGTTGGGGAATATCAGAAATCTTATTAAGCACCAGAAAGAACAGAAGCAAAATATAAATTATTTTCTCTCAGTGTTGGCATTAATCATTTTTAATCTCGGTTTAACTGTATTGCTCTACCTAATAATTTTTCTTCATAGGAGTTTGGCCTCCACCCTGCTGGGAGTAAGTTCACATGCACAATGCTTTGCTTTCTTTCATACTGTGCTTGTCCTCCTCTTGCCTTTCTCCAGCTCTTGCCCCCTTCCCTTTTGAAAAGATCTATTTCTTATAATTCATCATTTGTTCTGCTCTTTCTTTATACCTTAAATTTCTCACACAAGAGAAATCATGTGATGTGTAAGCTTGTGTGCCTTATTTATTTCACTTAACGTTATGGTCTCGAGGTGCATCCATTGCCTTGCAAATGAATCAACTTAGTCCTTCTTCATAGCAGAGTAGCACTTGCTTATGCATGAATGCCACGCTCATATCCATTCAACGCTTTGTGACTTGTGGCCACCTGCCACATGTAGCACCGTGAATTCTGGAGCTATAGACATGGATATGAGCACATCACTGTAATATGATGCCTTTGTCCCTTTGGGGAATATACCGATAAGGGGAATAGTGGGGTCAAATGGAATGTCTACTTTGAGTTGTTTGAGAATTTTCCATACTGAGTTCCACAATGGTGGTGCTAGTTACATTCTCACTGGGAAAAAAAAAACAACAAAAAAAAACCAACTCTGTAACAAATAGTTCCTATTCTAAATTAAATTATAGATAATTTGTCCTTTAAATCACTAAGGAGAAGAATATTTTCACCTTATCTTTTTAATAGCACATAATTGTATTTCAGCAATTTTGTCCACAAATACATGATTTTTATTTTTATTCTAAAAAAATGAAACAAAGACAATGCTAGCATGATTCAAAGAGTATGTATCAAGGTTTTTACTTTTATAATTTTATGTGTACCTTTTCTCCTCCCTCCTGTATGTGAGTATATGTGTGTGTGTGTGTGTGTGTGTGTGTCTGCATGCAAATAGAAAGACACGTACAAATACATATTTCTACTTCTAAACTTTTACCTCAGCAGCACATGATTCACTTAGGTCTTCTGTGTTTACGTGCTTGTTATTTCTTTATCCAACAATGAAAAATGTGGCTTTCATGTGAATAAGCTCTTGACTTACTCATTTAGTCTTTCTGTAACTTTCCAGTGTTTGAGACACATCTGCTAATTCCTCAGTTTATCCCCACTTCCCTGAGCACACTGGTTTCCACATTGGTAGAGGTGATGTCCCCACCACCCGACCAACCATGAGAACAGTGGTTGAGAATCTTTGAGCAAGGCCAAGTTCTAAGGAGAAGCAAAGAAAAAAATGGTGGCTTATATGTTCCATTCCTTATATTCTGTCCTTTCAAAAATCTTTGAGAAACTTAGTTTTTTCAGATACTGAACCCTTCCCATCTAGGTTTTCATATTATAACCTGTTTAATGATTCTTACGCATTTGTGCTTACATTTGCAGTCTTAGATGGACTATAAACACATGTAGCCTGTTGCAAAAATTTTATCATCTGAAAAAAAAAATTAGCATCTGAAATTTAAATTATGTTCTTGATTAACTGTAATGTAGTGCTTTTTAATTTTGCTATCGTATTTTAGTTACCTTGGCCCAAATCCTGACATCAGGCTTAGCATCAATAGGAATAACTAGATATCACTGAAATTTATTTTATTGTTTCAGGGGTGCCTCGATTTTTTCAAATGAAGTGATAAGTCCTTAACACTACAGAGAAGTCCAGGTATAAGGTGTCTCTCTTTTTTAAATCAGTACACATTATAAGAAATATAATCTCATCAGATATTTTTGTTTTATATCTTATATACTATATATTTGTTGCCTTACACTTTTTAAAAAGAATTTTGTATCGATTTTTTAAAAATCATAATTAGGGTTACTTTTTCCTGGATACGATTAACTTGCAAATTCTAAATTTTTTTCTTTTCAAATAATCTACTAGAGAATACAGCAACTTTCAGAGCTTCACTGTCAATTTCCAGTGTCTGGCAGGGATTCTATCGAAGGTATTCTCTCTTGATAATAGAAAAAGGATCTTATTCTCTCTCTGCAGGTTGGAAATGAAATTTAGATCAGAAGTAATGAGTGAGAAATCACATTTTCTTGCACACTACTTTTAGCATTCTCCCTGCCTGTGCACCTGACTGCTTGTCCTTTGGTAGCATTGTGGATAGAGGTAGGTGGTACAGGATTTCAAATGCCCACTGAGCAGCCCTGTTCTTACCTCAGTATTCATAGATGACATGCAACTAGCTATGTGCAGGATGCAGTGAGTGGACTTAGGCTATGGAAGTAAGCAACTACTGCAAAGGAGAGCTGGTCATTTTGGAAAAAAAATGTTGAGAAACACTAACCACTCCACTGGGTCAATACTTTTCCTTACTTTCTGTTAAAACTAATTAACTTTTGTAATGAGAAGATTTAAGCTACAAAATGTACAAGGTGTAGTTATCATTTAGTCTTTCTCTGAATGATAGAATAGGAGGTCCCTCAACAATTTATTGGTTTGACTATGAGTTTTAATTTTAATGTGCTACTATAATTATGGATGCATTGACATAAAATTTGAGGGGATATAACGTAAGAAATGATTTAAATATTTTTCTGAGATTTTTAGTTTAGCAACACTAGAGGCTAAAGGTGCACTTAAACTTTTTCTTCTACAAGTTTTTTTAATAAATTATTTGTTATACTTATCTTTGGCCAAAATACAAATAAATGCCATTATTATGTAAATCAAATTTCCTGTTATAGGATTAAATGAGCTGGCATTGGTAAAATTATATTAATGAGTTGCATTTTACATTTTAATAGTTAAAATTTCTGGATTTTATTTATTTACTGGTGCCGGGGATTGAATTCACAACCTCACGCTTGTCAGGCAGGCACTTACGCCACTGAGCTAAATCCTCAGCCCAAGTTTCTTGTATGTTGAAGATGAAATATATTTGCTTTCCTTTTTAAAAAAAGTATGTTTATTTTCATGACAATATTTTAATAAATCATTATTTTACTTGTTTCATTTTGCCAAAACAGATTCATTTCCATCTTTAAATAACATCCTTCCAAATTTCATTGTACTATTATCATTTTGCTATTGACAATATTTTTCAACTTTTACATCCTACCTTGATTTAGGCAAAGGCAATAAGGATAACATACATTGAATCACTTTAAAATATGAAAAAATTGCTCCCTAAACCTCAATGTAGTTCAACTAGATTTCGACAAGTATTCCTCTTTTTAAACAATGAACCAGATGATACTGGTACACATGTAACTATTTATCTTTTGTACATATAAGGAGATACATAAATATCTATAAAGAATATGTGTAAAGTATAATAACTATATAGCACCTCACTTTTTTATATTGTTGTGTTACATAAACCTTAGATGGTGTTATTGGCCTTTTATAAAATCAGTATTGTTGACAGCTTCTACACCCAAATCTTCATATGTGCATTTCTACTTCTGGAGCAATCTGGCACTTGGAATCCATGTGTGTGTGTGTGTGTGTGTGTGTGTGTGTGTGTGTTTATTGACATAGCCATAAATCAGAGAAACATAAAAAAATAATGGTCATTCTCCTGTGGTTATACTGAATTGAAAGACAAATATTAAGAATAAAACCATTGTTTGTCCCATTTCAATTTTAAGATAGTTCAAAAATTCTCCCTCCAAATACTAGAAAATCTGATAAAAGCTACTGCACTTCAAAAATATATTAAGCATCCTTTAAAATAAGAACAAAGAGAAAGATAGAAACAAAGAAGAAAGGGAGGCAATGATGAATGGATAGGAAATGAAATCCAGTAACAGGAAAGAAAACTCTAGAAAAGAAAGCAAAAGAAAACAGAGGACCCCCTTCCCCCGTCAGCTGTCACCTCAGGAGAACCCCCTGGCAGCTTTGTGAGTTTACAGGTGACAATACCAGGCCACTAGTGAGTGTGGTAAGCAAAGCAGAGAGTGTGACTAAATCTAAATATGATATCTAAAGACACACGCTAGGCTTGTAAGGTTTTGTGCTAAGTGGAAATCATGATGTTGACATAGAAAACAAAGTGCTAAAAACTGAAAATAAGCCAAATTCACTTCATGTTTCAGGGAGATGGTACAGATTTATCTGCCAAGATCTAGAAAGATAAATAAAAGAAATAAAAGATGAAGAAATACATAAAAACCATGGGCCAACTCACAAGTATAAGTGCAAATTGCAAACCATCTTGTAGAGAAAAGCACCAGGAAACATTTGAAATAAAATTCATTTGGAAAATGACCGATAGCTGACTGAAAACAAAAATCAACAAAACAAAACAAAGCCACAAATTTATAGTCATAAAATATATCTTGCATTCGACCTGTGCTTATACCCCTCACTAGCAAGGTCTACCGCAAGCCAGCATCATTCCACATCTTAATTATTGAAAAAGACCCTCAAAGTCATCTAAATATTTTAACCCAGGCCCACTATGAAGTGTTCTCATCAGAAGTCAAGAGAGAATGGGAAAAGAGGAAATATTTAATGCCTTTACTCAGAATCTTCCACTAGTTTTTTAGTTCATAAACAGTTAAAAAAAATATTGCTTGAACTCTCCCTAGTGGGGAATGTACCATACCTCTCGGTCCACTAATCTTATTTCGTATGTCCTTTCTCTTTATTTCCTGTAGTACACACTCACTTCCTTGATGTTCTTTAAATGTATGTGACATCTCTCTGCCTCAGGACGGTTGAATTTGTTGTAGTTCTGCCTGGAACATTTTGTCATAGGTTCTTTTTAAGACCTTTAAATATTTACTCCAATGACTCTTCCTTTGTAAAGATCTACTTGATTCAGTCCTGAAGTGTTACTCAGCACTCACTCTTATCTATCAGTGTATCTCCTAAAATACTTAATTATTATCATGTATCTAAGTATTTTTCTCGTTTGCCTCCTAAATCTAAATTTACTGGAGGCAGATTTTTATATTGTTTCTTTACTTTATCTCTGAGGACACTACCAAACCACTACAATATTGTGCCCAGTGTCCTCAGTAACTACACAATAAAGCATTAATTATTAAATATGTATAAAGAGTATTAGTTTAGTTATAAGTATCAACAGGAAGCAAAAACTACCATAAAATATTATTAGAGGAAAAGAATAACTATACAAAACGTAAGGAAAATCAATTAAGGGTGGTGATTGATTTCTACCGCAAAAGTTACATAGCGTCAAAGGGAGCAACATACTCAATTAAATTTTAAAAGAGAGATAATTAGGATCAGATGAAAAAGTGTACCTATTAGGACAACATTTCTTCAAAGTAAATTTCTGAGCTCAATGAATCTAATAAACACACAGATACATGCAGAGCAGTTCTCTGGTAGCATTAGATTAACTCAGTATTTTTTAAAATTTCCTTTTGTAATTCTCAACAATAACATTAGAATGCACTGGTAATGCAGCATCTTCAGATAAGAATGGGAGAAGTAGGAGAGTCCAGAACCTCAAAAACAAGACATTTTTCAGTACTTCTGCCCAGGAAGTCTCATAACCTCAAGAAATAAAACTATCTGTAAATAATTAACCTGCCTCATGTAACTTATGTACTTGAATAGTTCTTTTGTAGAGATACAAAACACAAACCTAACATTCATGTAGATAATATTAGCAAGAATGCTGCAAAGTTGCATTTTTAAGTTAAAAAAATAGAACAGAGGATATTTGGAACTGTTCTCCCAATAGCATCTTGTGAATGAAGGATTTAAGATGGATGTTAATTGATTGGATTTAGCAAAATAAAACCCTAGAAGACACTAGGGATGAAGGTATTAGGGATAGGACTTAAGATGAAGATGTGTTAAGTCCATCAACCAATTTACCATGATGAAAGCAATCATTATACATATTGGAAGCATGTGCTAATAAATAAATTATGCAAAAAGAAGTGATGAGTGAACCTAGGTTCCTTGTTCATACATATTTTTCTGTTCTTTCATTCTGTCTTAAAATTCTTTCTTTATTTTTCTGTTTTAACTTTTTTTGGAAACATATGTGTGAGTCAGAAACTATCCCTCAGATATACACATGTCCAAGAATGTCAGTGGCCTCTAAACCTGGAAAAGCCAAGGGAACAAATTCTCCGATAGACTCTTCAGAAATACATCTCTGCACACAAATTGATTTTACTCCATTGAGACCCTTTTTAGATTCCTGAAATTCAAAAGCGTGCAGTAATAAATTGATGTTGTTTTAAACCATGAAGTATATATAATTCATTACAGTAGCAATGGGGGATTAATACAGTGTATGACAAAAACTCATTACAAAATAAGTACAAAAAGGACAAACCACTGAAAAATGTAAGAGTTTTTTGTGTGTAAAGAAGGACTTCAATAATTGTGCAATTTAATTGTCAGAAAATATCTTCAGAATATTTGGGCAAGGACAGATATCTTTAAAAAGATATAGTGCGAGCCAAATCAGTAGATATTAATTCTCTAAAATGTATGGTAAAATAATGACCTTTGCTTATTCACTCCACCACTTAAAAAAAATAAATGAAACTAAATAAAATAAACAAAAGGAATAAAGTGAAATATATAATGAATCAGCAGATTATTACTCTTCACACTATAAAATGAAAATACTGTGGGTGGTTGTATACACCTGTAATCCCAGCACTTGGGAGGCTGAGGCATGAGGATTGCTGTGAGTTCGAGGCCAGCCTGGGCTACTGAGTAAGCTCAAGGCCAGCCTGAGCTACATAGTGTCTCAAAAAGACAATAAATAAATAAATATTAAAATAATGAAAACAATATGAATTGAAATTTAGGTATAAAATTAAAATAATGAATGTCTAATCAATACATGTAAAGTTTCTGAAATTTGAAAATAACTATGAAAATCAATTTTAAAATTATATAAAATAATATATCATTATTATAAATTAATAAATATTTTAACATTTGTTGAATATATGATGTGTTGTGTAGTAAACTTGTCTAATTGTGGTGTTACTTTTTTTTGAAAAATTAATTTATTCAGATGACTTTTTTACATTCACGTCTACTTTAAACTTTGATATGAGAACAATCTTGAAAATAATTTTTTTAGCTGGGTTTTAAGTCTTCATTGTTGGTCACATTTCCTAATCTTCTGACTACTTGATAATTTAATTGTATACTAGAAATATGTCTGTCAGGGAGTAAACATAGCATCTCCACAAATACTCCTTGTCATAAGATTTATTTTGAGCTGATTCGGTTTAGGCAGAAAGAAATTTTCTCAGAGTTCCTTATAGTTAGTAAAAGCGCAAACTTCTGAGAAATAAAATCTTTCATAAATTTCCTCTCCCTGGAAGTCTTAGGGCCATGGAAAATTGGCACTGAGAGGGACTGTCACAAATGAAACTTATTTCCTAGTTAAAATCCCCAACATATTTAACTTTGCAGAATCTGCTGCCCATAAAATCCTAATGCTCTTTTCTTTTTCTTTTTATTGCTCTTTAAAATCATTGTTCTTTATTAAGATGCTTCTAGGGTATTATTTGGACTTGGTTTAAGTGAGTTCTCCAGGGCTCATTTGTTGGAAGGTTGGCTGGGTGAGGTGAGGTTAAATGGTGCTGAGACCTTCAAGATGTGAAGTCCAGTGGCTCGTCACCACTGGCACCTCCATGTCCTCTGGCTTCTTTCTATGTGATCATGCCGCATCCTTGTTATTCCCATGGGTCGTGTTGTGATTCATCCTCCATGAGGGGACCCAGCAAGTATAACCATCTGTTAGGCTCAATCGATGAGGCCACCAATCCTAACTTGCAGACTTAAAAACAAGAAGCTAAATAAACCCTGTTGTTGTTTGTTTTTTTTTAAATAAATTACGCAACCACTGGCATTTTTTTTAAAGTAACAAGAACATATAATGTAGATGCTATGCAAATTCAAATTCTAACAACCCGTGCTAGTAACACATCGCTGAGATTCTCCTGTGTGGTCTGAGATACACGGGGGTCAAAAAATTGTTTTATTGTAATTCTTGTGCATTTTAGTCTAACTTATATGGCCTAATCTAATAAATGCACAATGTCAGTATAAAAAGCTTTATATCACCCTCTACAATAAATTATGGACTCTCGGAAATCATGTCTAAGCTTGGTTTTGTGCCATTTTAAGGCTAGCATAAATAAAGCTTTCCATAGTGTGTATGTGGATTGTAGCACGTGGTTCTTTTCCTAAAGCAGATTTTTGGTGTCCTAGATAGATGAGGTGAAGGGTGCTAGCAAGCTGTTGCCCTAGGCAGAAGCAATAAATCTTCCAGCAGTGTTTAGCATCTCAGAAATATGCTTCACTCTTAGTGTTATAACAATCCCTGTCTCCTAACACCTTCAAAAACTTAACCCAGTTTTTAACCAAAGAGTAAGAGAATGCAGCTTTCTCAGCCCATAGAGTTCTTTCCACTACCGTGTTTCAATCCAGCACCATGCTTTGCAGCTTCCAGGTAACCTAGGAGACACATATGCTGATCTCTCCCTGCTTTGGCATTGCGTTAATTCACTCTGTTGGAAACAAACACGCTTTATTGAAGTTGGGAGTCCCCTTCCCAGGCAGAGAAACAGGCCATGGTACAGTTTATTTCACCAGCTTTCTTTCTTTGAGAGGCACATTTCTACAATGCTTTTGTGCAATGATGGGGAAAAAAAAGTGGCTCACATGTTTGCTGAAGTTAGAACTATTTGGGATAGGAGGGCCACCTCCCTGGCAGAATTTCCAAGAATGCTATTTATTCACTTCTGAAAGGGCTTTATAAAATGACAAACATATATTTTTATCTCGTGTATCTGGAGCTCAGTACTGAACATATGGAGAGATAGTAGTAAACAATATGGCCATGCTACCGTCCTACTGGAATTTGCCAAGTAGTAAATGCAATGCCATTGAATACATATATTCACACAAATTTAGCCACAGTGAATTACTTTGCCATTTATTGCAGAATGGTGCCAGTGATTCATAAGATTATATCTTTATACTTGAAGAAAATGACTGATAACAAGTATTTACTAGCAAGGCTTACCATTCATGAAACAATTTAAAACAAATAGGTTCAAAAAGAAGTATTATATTAGTCAATTTTATATAGATATGTTTTCTATATGAATTTTAGTGATAAATCATAATATGAAGAAATATATGTAAGGAAATGATTTAATAAGATTATTTCAGTTTTTCAAAGTATCATAATATTTGCCAATAATAATATTTTATAAATACTGAAAATCATATATAGAATCTATATAATATATTAAATTTATTTAATTAAATATGAAAACGTTGTTCAGGAATGCAAGTTTCATTATATAAGTGAAACATACTAATTTTTAGTTTCACTGAAATTAAGGTGTCATGACAATTTCAAAGAAAGAAAAAAATTGGTGTATACAGAAGAAAATAATAAACATGATTTCTGTATAAAGCATGCCCACAAGATATTCTGCAAGATGGGTAGATTTTTAAAAATAATGTATGTTTTATTTAGGGAACAAATCAAGACTAGTTGAATGGGGATACCCAGATTAGGACTGAAAGAGAAATATAACTTAATTAAAATCAACATATCATGGTGCCTTTCAAGTGACACCATAAAGAAATATCAGTAGAGTCTCAAATTAATTAAGCATCGTAGTGAATACTACACCACATGGCACTTTAGTGAAACAAGCTGTGAGTTAAGTTGAACAAGAAATCAGAGAATTTGTTTCATAAATAAAAAAAGTATTTGGTACTTGGTGTATATGGTGAAAATATTCTTAGTGAAATATGCGTTTATTTTTAATTCATGCTTATTAGTGAACTTAAAATATTACACAAAAATATTAGTCTTCAAACCATTATTTGCCTCTCTTCTACCTTTTGTATAATGAGTTAACTAGAATCAATTTGGCAAAGTGAACTGAAGTCAACCACCCTTCCATTTCTCTGCTAAAACTCAGGCTCAGTTGAAATATAATTAAGGTAGCTGAGTTTTGAAAAAATTATTTCCTTATTGCAGAATCAGCATGATCAGAAGCCCTTTTTGGTAAAGGTAACCTCTAGATCCTTTTAAACTTCTCAAAGGTCAGAATAGAGCTGTTTAATTCACTGTACACTAAGGCTACACACAATTTTGGCAGAAAATCCTTCACAAAGAAATTGATTTATAGTATAGAAAAAATATCCATGTACTAAAGGACAAAACAAGAAACACTGCTAAATTAGCAAAACAAATATTTTTCTTTCATACTTTGAGTATGAGCATTACATTTAGATTATCAAGATACTATCTCTGCCTCATTTTTTTGAATCCAATACTTAGTATTAAATGTACAGTGTTGCTGCTGAGAAGAGAGATATTTAAGCAGACAGAGACACAAGGATTCTTACTGGTATTACCACATACATTTAAAAGGAATTACTACTTAATATTTATTACATAATACTCATAAGTTCATTCTTTTATTTGTTTGTTTGTTTTCTCTTGTATTTTGAGACAGGACTTGCTATGTAGTAAGGCTGCTCTTGAACACATGCTGCTCTCAAATTTGCAGCTGTCCTCCTCCCTCAGCCTCCCAAGTGCTGGGATTAAAGATGTGAACCAACCAACCTGGTAACAAATTTATTCTTGACAAGTCAAAGGACATACCTATTTGGAAAGTGTTTATAATTAGTTCAGATTTAAATCCCTAGCAAGATTGACATTTGTTAGTGGTATTATAATGGGCTCCTTATCTAAAAGAGATCTTCTAACTTACCCTCCCTTATCAATTTTTCTACCACCACCATTAATTTTATAAATTATCTTCTCATGTGTTATTATAAATTATTATGAATTTAGTTCCTATTCAACCCTCAGCATCTTACTCTAGCAAGATGTTTCATACAGACCATACGCCGGTAGTTCAGTCTTCTCTTGCCTTTACCAACAATTTTCCTACCTGTAGAATCATTCTTGTTAGTGTATGGGTTCCTTTGAATGAAGGTCCTTAAGACATGTGCATCCTAATTCTCCCGAGATACCACCATGTTGGAATTTCGGGTGCTGGGAAAGAAAGCAACCCTCTCGCCTCCCTGGTAAGCAGCCATGGATCGAGCAAGCAGCAGCGGCCCCCGGGTGAGAACCAGCCAGCATCTCCAGAGGTCTCACCATGTTGGAACTTAGGGTGCTGGGAAAGAAAGCAACTGGCTCACCTCCCTGGTAGGCAGCCATGAGTCTACCAGAACGTACCTTGAGAATTAAACATCTCATTCTCCACCCCCGCCTTAGCAAATGCGAGCCAGAGGTCTGAGCATCTATTGGGAGGTTGACTATATGTAGTATAGCAAATACGGGAGATTTCCTTTTACCATCTCTTTGAAAGCAAATACTGTTCTGTATTTGGTTTGATTTTTCTATACCTGAGTGAAAGGAAAACTATTGTGAAGATAACAAGATATACTATAATACCTATTACTGTTATCCCGGTATCCTGCCTTGAAGCTCTGTACCAATTTCACTGCATTGTTTTGATTGGCTGTATTGTGTCTTGTTCTGTTGTATTTTACTACCTTCAAAATAATGGAAAAGATATTTTCTTTGAAACTAATTACTAGATATTGTTTTTAGGTACTGTAACTGATAAAGGAACTGGGAAAATGTGATTAAATTATTTTAAATGGAACAATACCCTAGACCCAAATCAGCCCAAGGCAACAGCACACGTCCTTATAAAAGGCTGGTAAGAGATCAGATGGAGAGAAACCAATTGATGATGAAAGATATGTGAAGAATTACGCTACTACCTTTGATGACAGAGGAACAAACCATAAGCCATGTGGAAAACGCACCATTAAAACCTAAAAAGACAAGGAAAGAGACACTCCTTAGAGACTTTAGAATCCTGTTAGCACTTGGGGTTTATCTTTGTACAAGTCATTCTAAATTCCAGAATTAAAACAGAATAAATGTGTAAAAGTTTAGTCCACTAAATTTGTTGCTATTTACTATAAAAATTGAGATCTAAAAAATACATAGCAAACTAATGTAACACACATACTATCACTATATAGTTCTACTTCTATACATAAAATAAAGCCAAAACATCTACACCATTTATATAGACTTAGTTTCCTTCATTGGATCCTTCAATTTCTTTCATCCTCTTAATAACAAAAACAACAAAATAACATAGAAATAATTCTCTGATCTTGTCTTCAGTTCCTTTTTTCCAACTCATTGTAAGCTCACGACGAGGTTTTTATTCTTACTACTCTTGTTAAAGCCAGCGTGGCTCAATGGCTCATACTTCAGTTCTCATCCTATATAATATGTCTTCAGAATTTGACAGTTTTGATGTATTTCTTTTAATGGTTTAGGGGACAAAATAATCTCTAATGCTTTCCTTACAACACCATTGGTCAATTGCTCTTGACATTTTTGAGGATCTTTCTATTTCTACTAAAATCTAATTGGATTCATCTAAGACTCAAGTCTTTAATTTCATGATCTATATATTCTCCCTTTCTGTGATTATATGAAGTCCACTGACTTTAAATGTCATATTTTATGATTACAACTCATGCTTTCCTACCTCTCCTTCAGACTCTTCTCTAAATTCCAGCATTATATATAATCTTTCCTTCTTAAATATTAAACCGATGTCTTAAACAGAACATGTACAAATCAGAATTCCTGATCAGATTCTTTACAATCCAAGTGGATCTTCTAATAACCTTTTTTTGAAACTCAGTAACAAATGTAACAAATCTCTTGCAAAAATGTTTGAATCACTTGTCTTTCTTTCTTTCCCTCATTCCATTTGCTGTAGTAGCATCTCTGAATATATCAGCACATTCTTTTTTCCTGTATTGTGTATAATAGTCTTTCTATTTTTAATATTTTATTTCTTCAGTTTATTTTTATAATCCAGGTAATCCTCTGCCTCAAAGTGAGTAAGAATCCCAACTGCTGCTCTCAGATTTGAAGCCAGAAGAGCTAAGAAAGCTAACTGCCCATTGGATCCCATATCTTTGCTTTTCTGAAGTAAATTTTTAACTCTCACTTACTTACCTTAATTCAACTCAGCTACTCCCTTGATCTTTGTTGAAAACACAACTTACTTCTGTTTTTGGTCAGTTGTATTTACTGCTAGTTTCTCTTCCTAGAATAATGCCCTTCTCCACATAAATCTGACTTTTTTTTTTAGCCACTTTCGTCTTTATACTTTTCTTGAATCTTATCTTCTTAATCAGATTTACACCCAGTATGGTATTTTATATTTCTATATACTTTCTTAATTTCTACCCAGTCTTTACTAAACTTTATTAAGCTATTTATTCCCTTAAATAATGAAGATATCAAGAAAAAAATCTTACCTGGAAATTTTACTGTAGAGAAAAATTACAGTTTACTTGCTTGGAATCTATTTTAAGTATGATAATGGTATAATGTTGCTAAGGGACCCAATCAGAAAAGCTTCTCCTAAGAACTCAAACAGATTCAGATAAATCAGTTAACCCATTGATAATTTGCCCAGAAGGCTAAAAGAAAATGGGAATTTCCAGATTAACTAGGCAATAAAGAATGCATTGAAAAGCTAAAAGTATCTAACAGATAAGAGAGCCACAGTAATTTTCATATCTATGTAACTCCTAAAGGACATCTGTTTACAATTCATAAAATATAGCATCATTAAAATGCAATAACTTTTTATAGTAGTGTTAATTTGGAATAGGTATATTATGCACACATCCAAGAATCATATTCTGTTCATAGTAAGGCCTTGAACATTAAAAGGTATGCATACTTACAAGGTACAGGTACTTTGAAAAAGTCATTATAACTTAAAAAAATAATTACTGCCTTTAATTGCCCCATTAGGCATTTACACAATGACCCATAATGATTCCAATGGAGTCTTTGCAAAGGATGCAGTAAGTAATGCACAGTGTGTCAGTGATTAGATATCTACATAATATAATAGCTCTGAAGAAACTAACACAGGCTATCAAGTAAATAAAACAGGTTTTGGAATCCATAATTTACTACTTACTGAATTTTGTCAATGCTTACAAATACATACACCTTTATACTTCTCTTTTCTTGATACACAGTGAGAAATCAAAACGTTACAATTTTATTACTATATCTTTATTGTTGCTTTCAGAATGCTCACTGAGACAGTTATTTAAATGCATTTTCTACATTTACTTACTTCTAATTATATTTGATACACTATAGGTATACATTTGCACCTCTTGCTCGTTGAAAACTGTCTTATTAAGATCTCTGACAAATCCAGTGCTGCAGAGGCAGTTTCCATCTTTCCTGAGCTATCAGCAGTCAGTACGTGTGACCCTGTGGCACCTTCTTGATTAGTTTCCACACCTGGTCTTTGGGGGTTTCGTACTTTCCAGTTTCACTGTTGCCTAGTTTCAAAGCCGCTTTGCAGCTGTTTCCTTTCACCCACTTTAGGACTATGAAGAGGTGGGGACAGCTGTAAACTTCACTCTCTGTTCAGAAATTCGAAATATTTCATAAAATTCTTTAGATTTAAATATTATTTATATTTCATAACCCAAATTTCTATGTCTGAGCCCCCACTGTGAGTTATTAGCTACTAACTTGAAATCTTCATGTGGCTGTTTCCTAGGTAAAGTGGCATAGAATTATAGACTTCCGCCATAATAATTGGGATTAAATATGTTTGGGGAACTATATGATGAAAGTCTTATTTGCAAAAGATAATGTCAACAAAAGGATTTAGGATCTGTTTTTGGGTACATTGTGTTTCTGTCAAGCAAAACTCTCTGTGACCTGAAAACTCTGGGCTTGCTCATTTTTAATATAGAACTAAACTCCTTCTGTCCAAATGAAACCCTTTCCCTGTACAGCTGGCCATCCAGGGGGCTAGCTAATCTATGTTTTTTTGGAGAAAAGGAAGATGCATGTTTTGGGAAAACAGGGAAAAAATTACTGATTATTTTTCTACCATTCTGTATATTTATCTTTTATTTCTGTTTTTTTTTTTAATTTTTCTTACATTTTCTTACACAACATAATCTAAAGTCTGTATGATAACCCAATTAATTCCCATTAGTTGTATTGTTTAAACAATTTTCTGGCATACTTGAGCACTGGGAAATGGTATATATTATCCTTAAAGTCTTATTCAGATTCTGAGTAAGAGCTGTGTATATTAAATGCCAAATAAAACAGTGTTTATTTGTAGAAACAACATCATCATACTTACTAATTCAAGCTCTAATGCATTGGATGTCTTTTAGATTTTTTTATTCTTAAGTGTGTAATAATAGTGAATGACTATAAGTACATATAGTTTTAAATATTTATAATATTTTTGTAGTTACTGAACTTTTAAATACATCTGTACCTAGAGATATGTCATGAGTACATTTCCACATAGTTGAAATCAATTTAGGATTTATTTTTGAAATAGTTTATTAGGTTAAAATTGATGATCTCTTAAAATCAAAACCTTAGTCATTTAATGATATTTGCTTATTGTCTAGAAAAAATACAGATGTTGTTTTATACTTTGGAGACACATTGCATTTAATCAAAATTTATTAAAACAGCTACAGATATTATAAGTGCTTTTTAAAACACTTTTTAAAAGAGACTAATGTTAAAATATATAAAAATATCAGTATTTTCATAGTACCAATATATCCTAATAAAATTACCATTATATCTCTCCAAGTTTTTGTTTACATGAAATATCAAGGCCATTTTGCCTTTATTTATTTTATTTCATTTTATATGTATTCATTTATTCATGGAAAAAGGGTAAAACAAAACTTCATAACAAAATGATAGAATAACAATAATAAATACATTACATGTTATAAGTAGTTATTTAGAGTATAAGATATGGTCATAAATTTTTTCCCAATTGATATTCACAGAATGATGCCTCTTCAGTGACCTCAGAAACACTAATAGTATAACTGACTTGCATTTTTTTCCTTTTTCCTTTGCATGTTTTTCTCTTTCCTGCATCCTAGATCCCTTTTTCTTTTAAACAATTTCTTCCCATTGCACATCTATTTTAGACTTTGTTTACTCTTTCAGTTTCTGGCATTTAATACATACTGACATCTGCATTAAAATACTTGTATCATTATTATGTCAAAAACACTTATTTAGCAGGTATGGTGGTGCATGCCAGTAATTCCAGCATTTGAGAGACTGAAGCAGGAATATTGTGGTGTGTTAGGGGCCAGCTTTGGTTAAATAATGAGTTCAAGGCCATCCGCACTGCAAAGAAAAACATAAAAATAAATTTAAAAATTAACTAATAGGTTAATTTAGATCTTAGCTCAAAATATATGTAATTAATTTTGTTATAAAATTTACCATAAAATGTCAGTTGAAATATCATTATCATCAAAAATACTTGATTGACTGCTTGATCCTTTAGGAATAAGACCACAGTACCACTGTACTTTTCATGTTCTGAGCTAGAACAAATCAGTTATAAGATATACAATTACTGGTTATTCACAGTATTACAACATAACCAAATAGAATAGACCAGACTAGACTAGACTAGACTAGATTAGACTAGATTAGAATAGAATAGAATAGAATAGAATAGAATAGAATAGAATAGAATAGACTAAGATAGGATAATATAAGAAATATTCTACTGTTTTGGGTAAGGGTAAATGTTGTTTTGTATTATTTTTAATTTGTATATATGAGTTTGTTCTGTCTGTAACTGGAACCTTTACCTGAGAAGGGTTATTTTGGTATGCCTCACAGTAGTCAAGTCCTATAAATTTTACTAAGGTAGAAGGAACTTAAAACTTAGTAAAATTACTTCCCATTCTCTGGCACAAAAATGCTTTAGCTACAAGGCCAGAGTGGTTGCTACATCCCGCTGACTTGATCCAATCAGCATAATGCCATCACTATAATGGACCAGGGTGATAACTACAGAAAAGAAAGGAAATGAAGATCTCTGTTTACTTACTCCAAAAGTAAGGCAACAGATGTATGTTGCCAGCCTTTCCAGCTAAAACCAAATTGCTTCTGGTGGGATTTATGGATAAGCATAAAGAAAAAATAACTTTCCAAACCAGGAATTTCATGCCAGGTATGAGAAACTGTGTTAATCTGCTTCCACAAAGAAATCACATCTTGTACAGCAGCTGTAATTGGAATCACCACTTGACTAAAATTAGAGAATTCCACTGTCCTCTAAGTTTTCTCTGTCTTCTGTATAGAAAAAATAAGAGAGTTAAATTATGGGTGTGGTGGGAACCACTACCCGCTCAGACTTTCCACATCTTGGTACCAGTAAAGGATTGTAATCCCTCAGGGATGCAGTGTTGTTATTTGTTACTATTTTCTCAAGTAGAGGCAACCCAGATGGCTTCCATTTGGCCTTTCACTCCTAGTATTTCTCATGATACAGTTTAGGGATCCAGCACAGAGCGCTCAGTATATCTATCCTAATTTTTCATTCTGGACCTGGGAAAACTACTACAGGATTGGTGCAGTGACATGCTGGACACCTGTGAGTTTAATGCATAAAACTTCAATCATCATCTCACTTCTGTAGCCCCCTACACTTACTGGACATCACAGTGATTTTGAATCTCTTGCATTCAGTGTTACTTGAGAACTTGTGAGCATTAGTCCCTTAAGATCTGTATTATTTCCTTTTTCCCTGTATACATTTATTCTAATAAGAACTTAGGTCTCCTTGGGGATAAGATGGGAAAAAGAATGTGGGAGTAAATAAATCTTTATGGTGCACCTGGGCCCTTTCTCAAGGGGACCCAGGCTCCCCTTCATTCAAGTTTTGCATCTGTACAGTGACTCAGGTCTGAGAATTGTTTGAAGAGATATCCTGCCCTGTTGCTATAACATTAGGTAGATTTTTGTTCATTTACCCTAAATTTTTTTCTACTTACATTAATCCAATAAAATTTAGTAGGCTTTCCATACATTTCATTTTTGAAAGCATCTCAACTAATTGGCCAATACCTTAAACCAACATACACCAGAGAACTCAGATCATTGATTTTCTTCCATTGTCCATTATTGTAAGGATGACAAACTTGTCTTTAGCAGTTGGATATTTCCACTTGCTCCCTACCACAGTGCGATAAAGCTGAACACAGTTACTATGAAGTTTTCCAGCTGAGTGACTGTGGTCCATACCTTAAGTTTCAGTATACAGAGAAAAGCAGGAACAAAGCTCTCCACAGATGCTGATGCTCCCCAATATCATCTGTTTCTTAAGATATCACTGAAAAGGATATTTTCTGAATCTTCAGGATGTGGCCAAATTCACGCCACTATTCTCACCTTTGAGCCTTTGAATACCCTTATCAACTGTAAATCAGTGACTATCAGGCATCTGGGATTGATGGCCTATCTTTTGATCCAGTGGCCTGTCTTTTGATCCATACATCTGTCAACTAATCAAATAAATTATTAGCATCTTTTTAATTCTATGTACTTCAACATTAAATTCACAATCTCAGTTTAGTGAGTCCATATCAAGAAACTCAGTGTGATCTAGGTTTATGCTTCTTTCATCATTATCCCGCACCCTTAAAATTCATTCTCATCTTTGTCCCTCAGAACTCTCTTTTTTAAAAAAAATTAGGAAACTCAGAATGTTATTTGAAACTCTTTATTGGTTACCAGCAATATAGCAATTTTAGCTGCCCTCAAAGATTTATGCCTGGCTTAAGGCCCAGAGGCAAATCCAGTGAGGGCAAGTGTTGAGGAGGGTCACATTGTCCTGCTTGGTAATGCATCAGGAAAAGTCATTACCATAGACAGTACAGGATTTGTTTCCTCAAGTATAAAACCATATCATTTACATCACTTTTATACTGACAGCATTCAAAATGTTTAATAAAAATTTATTGTGTCATATTTGTGGTGATTGTAAGAAACCTTATACTTAGAATAATATGAATGTTTACTCATCAAATTCTCACATGCACACATTGAGATACCTCAGACAGGTACTGCCTGCAGAGCAGATCTGTGGGTGTACACTAACCGTATTTCTTCTGTTTCCATGCAAAACCCAGCCTCTCAGTAACTAGAATCCACACATTTTTAGCATATTGTCAGCATTGTCAAGACAAAGAGGTTCTATGTCAGTCTGTCACTCTTGCACTTTTCTTCAGTGTAAGATATCCCTTAGATGTGTGTGTAAACATGTAGATTTCAGGGAGATTTTCTTGTTTTATATAGTTACATCAAACTTCTAAGTTTTCAGTGTCTATAATGAGATTACAATACACACCAATGATAGATTCTTCGTTCATATTTGCAGTTAAAAAAAAAAAAACATTGCATCTATTTTAATGTGAGACTGATTTCCTGTGGGATGAGAGCTTTCAAATATCAGGTCAAATTTTCCCCCTCTGCAGATAACACTGTAACATTTATACTTTTTTTTCCCTGGGAAATATAATGGAACATCAAAAACATAGTCTTATTTGGACCATAAATATACACTGCTCCGTCTGGGACCATCTGCATGGGGACAAAGTGGGTCAGCACATTGTTGTATCAGCAGTTCTTTTCTCTAACAAACCCACCTGGCAGGGCTGGGAACAAAACAAAACAAAAACAGACTAGATGAGGCCTTTGGTAACAAATTCCATTACTAAGCAATTTCATGGCTTACTTAAGTTTCATTTTCAAATGTAATATTATCACCTTCATTAGATCTCTTTTAAAGTGTTATTTTATTAATAAGATAATTATTATCATGATTCAGTGTGATATAGTGGAGGAAAAAAATAGAGTTTAGTCCCAGGTAGAACTATATGTGAATCCTGGTTATTTTATCTGTGGTTTTAAATGTGTGGCCCAAATTAATATACGTGAAGTTAAGCTTCAATGCAATGGCCTTGAAACGTAAAGCTCTTTTGAGTTTATTAGACCATATAAGGTCAGCATTTAAGATGAATTAATGATCTTGTCGTAGGCTAGGTTCCTTATCTCAACAACAGGCTTATTCTAAAAATGAATGTGATCTAAATTCTCTCCCCTTTTCCTGTTTTCTGGCCCCTTCTCCATCTGCCCTCCAATGAGGCCTTGCAAAGACTCCTGCCAGGTGCCAGCACTTGATTTTGGGCTTCCAGGTATTCAGGAATATAATAAATCTCCCTACTTCACAATTTTTTCCATCCACACTATTCTTTCATAGTAACACAAAATGAAATAATGTAGCCAACAGACATTATCAGAGTTACTGGTACTTTTATGTGCAATAACTGCCTCTTATTGAATAGTTATGGTTTGTTTTATATAAATTTTTATAATTTTATTTACTTTAAATTCATAATGTAATAAATGCTTTGATATTGCCCCCTTTTCACTGGTGAAAATAAAATTAACTAATTGCAGTTAAATTGATTATATTTAAAGTCATTGGTGCTAAAAAGTAAAAGCAAGGTTTAAATCTGGCAATTCAACCTGTTTCTTTTTTTAAGAATATTATTAGCAAATAAGAAACATACCTCTTTTTTAATATAAATAAGCACCAGTGTGATCACATGAATGATTGATAAGTAGAGATTTCCATTTTTGTAATATGAATTTTTTTGAAGATAATTTAGGATGGAAGACAAAGCCCTGATAAAGGCATTGTCTACATTAGCATGGTGCTGTGGCCATAACAGTAGTAATTTATTTTTATACAGGTCTTCCAATATCTAAATATTACTATTAAAAAAATCTGTTAAGAAACATAAAATAATATTTGGAAAACATCTATTTAATATATATTTTCCAGATTTTACGTATTAGTTTGGTCAAGTTTATGAAATACTTTCTAACATCTAAAGAAATAGTAAAATATTCACAAGAGTAACAAATAAAAGTTTGTATAGAAATTCAAAATTCAAATCTTTATGCTATAGATAATACATGATGGATTGTCCTGTAAGAAAGTCAGGCCAATCAGTGATTGGATGATAAAATGTTAAGATGGATAAGTTAGCTTTGGTATCTCATAAAATTAGTCAGCATTTTCATATTTTGGGAAGATTATCTCAGGGATGTTAGCTGTTCATAAATTTATGAAAATACTTATAACCACTTCTTTGGAAATCAGTTTTCCATTGAAACAATATCCTATTTAATTTTTCATGAACAAATTTGTATCTATTGAAACAGCTCCAATCTTTTTAAAAAAGTTGTGATTTTACTTGTAGTTGGATTTGTATTTTGAAAATGCATGCTGATTGATATTATTAAGATTCATCATTCTGTAACTCTTTTCAAAGAGTTTGCTCAACCACAATTCTATATAATTTTTGGCTGGATAAATTCATGCTATTGAATTTTTTCCTAATTTATACTATTATGTGCTTGGTTCCACTACTGACATTTTTGGGAAATGAAAATGATTATTCTTTCTTTAGTATTTTGTGAAAAAGTAAAAATAATCGCCTTTATTTTTGTGCTTCTCCTGTGGTGTAGATTTATTTTCTGAAAGCATCAGACTTGTTTTAATCTATGGCATGACTCTATGAGGAAAACAAAACTGTGACAAATTTTTGACTAAAATAACAAATATCCCATACATTTCAAATTTCAGGTAACTTAAAGTTTTATTTTTCTTATGTGTTATGTGTAATGTCACAAATTATATAATCATTTTAAAGTTGATGAGAAATAATATTCATTAATTTTGTTTTAAAGCACATATAATAATATAATCCTTGACACTAAGCTGCTTAATGCTCTTGTTGGTTACCTTCCACACACTTCCTATTGTTACAAGAACTTAAATTCTTCATGAACATTTAATGAATAATTCATTCATTTTCTGTTTAAGATATAATTGATATCTTATTTTAAAAGATTTTCAAAATGGTCCTGCCACTTAAGAATGACACTAGCATGTGTAGGCTGCTGCCTGACTGGAACAGACAGACCCCAGTCTCTCCCTGTGAGTCAGCACCATTCACGGACTAGGGGTACAGAGAACAAAGCCACACCAGCAAGCAAGCCCAGTCTGTGAACCAATGCCATGCACAGGCCAGTGCCAGATGGGAACAGCCCAACCCCAGCCCCTTCCAGAGCATGGGCTGACAAACAAGAAGTACCGAATTCCCAAGCCACCACCGCTGTAAGCGACCAGCTTATCCAGAGAAACACGGGCTGTGATGATAGCTATGGTGGTGAAATACAGTTCGATGCCTGTGGTGCTTTGTGCTCCACTAACATTTCAGGTCTATGACCAGTGGTCTGATCATAGGTTTCAGAGGACAGTGGTACAAGGAGTGATATCTAGCAGGGATCTCCTTCTGAGGGTTGCAGCCTTTGCTGATTCCATATGGTCTTGTTTTGGAAGTCCTGTATCATTTCCATTGTTTTGTTGGGGTGAGTTTTATTCTCTTTTGTCTTCTGTGATTATTTCAAATCCAATGGCAGGAGAAACTATTTCAAAGATAGCAAGATCTATTATGGTAGCAATTTTGGATTTACTATAAGCTTGTTTTGAAGTCCTTTATTGCATTCATTGTTTTGTTTTCTTTGTTTCTATTGTATTCTATTCTGTTTGACTTTTACTATGTCCAAAGTTATCTGCAGCTATTTTGAAATCATCAAAAGGCATTACAGTAACTATTGCTGACTTTGTAATGTCTTGAAGTCCTGTATCTTTTACACTAGTTTGTTTTGGTTGCTTTGATTATGTTTTACCCTCTTTAAAATTAAATAAAAAAGAATGACACTAGCTATTATAACAGATGTGACCCTGACATCATTCTAGAGTTTCCACTGTTCTGTTGTTAAGAGTGAAAAATTTCCTTGGCAGATACAAAGTGTCTTTTGTGTATACAATTTCTTGAAAATGTTCCATCCTAAATTTACTTACCTCAACATAGTGAAAAAAATGGGTTCTTAACTGTAATAGATATGTATTACTATCATGACCTCCAGACTTTTGTTACTTCAATACAGCATTGTTATTTCTACTTTCCTCAGTCAGTATATTGCTTGAGTTTTCCATACTCAAAGTTATTAATTCAAAAGCTTTTTAACATTATAACACTTGAATTTCCAGAAGTTTTGTGGGCCAAAGAGACCCCAGTAGTCATACAGATATGAATTTACATGCCAGCATCTCAGATGTTCCCATGTCCCTTTGCCATAGAGAAGGTTTATTTTTTTTTCTGTTATGATAAAAGAATTCATCCTGTAAGGTCAAATCCTTGAAAAACATTTGGCTGTTCAGTGACATAAGAACAATTAAAGAAAGACAATAATTGAAAATACACTGAGAGCCCAAAACATATTTTTTTGTTCAGAGAAATCAGCTAAAGAGTCTATCATAGAGACAAATTCTAGACATACATTTAAAACAGAATGATAACTGTGTGAAACCAAATCTAGAATGTGACTTTTCCTCTGTGTGAGGACTCGGTTATAATGTCACTACTGAATTTCACTTAATGACTAAGTCTCTAAGGTAAACTTCTACAGTACATTAAAAATGTATAGTTCATATTTCTTCCATCTGGATGATCATAGGTATGAATTTCAACTCCAGATATGCTCTACACCTCACATGCATTCTTTGGTCTTGGTGACACTGTTCAAATGATACCTTATGCAATCACTGCCTTGACAGCTGTTGCCTTCTATATATTTGGGTATCGTATTTTCACTTTCAGTTTTCCATTGTTTAGATATTATTCTCCTCTTCCAACCCCTATTTTCACTTATCTGACTGAACTCAGACTAATTTGAATGTGTCTTAGAAAATGTAGTATAAATGAAAGTGAGTGATACTGGAGAATTAAGTCTCTGTTGGTTTTTATACATGACTCTTTTTCTTCTCTCTTTAGGAGGTTCAGCTGACATGTTTCAGGTGGAATCTGCTCATTTTAGCCTAGATTCTAAAATAAAGGATTTGTGAGTTAAGGCATGGCTTTCCCACAGGGAAAACTGATATGAGGGAAAAAAACTTTCACTGCTGTCCTTTGAGATTCTATGGCTATTGATTTTGTTAATGTTTTTACTTACTTTTATAAGAACATGTTTGTAGTAAATAATGATATATTCACTGTATGGAATTGGTATAGTATGTAATACATACCAATTTTTTTTCCTTTCCCTCTATTTCTGTTTTATTTTTCCAACATTAGATTCCTTTATTTATAAGACATTATAAATTTAATTATAATATATACAGATTTAAAACTAGACTAATAGTCAAAGAACACAAAAACATTTAAGAAAATTATACAAAATCAAAATACACTGTTAGACACATTATCCAACTAGATTAAAAAACATTTTTACTCCTCCGTTTTTTCCTTTTATCTGATATATATATATATATATATATATATATACACACATATATAGTGTATATATCATATGTATTTATATATGATGTATTATATGATATTTTAAATAAGAAAAATGGAATATTTAAGTTTGTGAGTCTGAGTTACTTAAATTAACTTTCTTGTCTCAAAGTATATTCATTTTCCTATAAATGACTGAAGTGTTTCCTTTGTGGCAGAGTTATATACCATTGTGCACAAATATCACATTCTTATTATCTATTTACTTGTTGCTGGACATATAATGTTTCCAAGATTTAATTGTCATGAATTGCATTGCTGTAAACATGGGTACACACAGAACACTGTGGTACTCTTTTGGAACTCTTTGGAAAGATACCTAAAAATAGAAGAGTAGGGTCAAATGAATTTCTATTTTTACATTTTGGGGGCCATCTATACTAACTTCCATAATGTTTATATAAGTTTAGAGTCCCATCAATAATGGAGATTTCTTTCTCCCCACAACCTCTCCAGCAATTATTGATTTCTTGATGCTAACCATTCTTTCTGGAGTGAGATAGAATCTCACTGTTGCTTTAACTTGTGTTTTTTAAATGGTCAATGATGCTGAACATTTTTTCATGTGTTTATTGGCCATTATTATTTTTTATCTTGGAAGTGTATATTCATTTAAGTGCTCGTTTTTAATTAAGTCATAAAATATGTGGGGTTTTTTTTCAGTTCTTTATATATCTAGATATGAGGCTTTTGTCTTAGGAGTAGTAGTAAATCTTTTTCTTTCTGGTTTCTTGTACTACGCAGAAAGTTTTTAATTTGATATGATTCCATTTGTAGATTCCTAGCATTATTTCTTATCCATCTGGGGTTTGGTTCACAAAGTCTTTGTCTACATGTATCTTCAAGAGTTTTATCTATTTTATCTTCCAGCAGATTGTTTCTTTTCTACTGTTTGAATCTTTGATCCATTTTGATTTTAGACACACTATTGAATTCAAAATTTTAGACTATACTCAGTTTGTGTTCATTGAGTTTTGTTTAACTAACCTAGTGGTATGGCTTATTTATATATTCAAAATTAAAACTAATGTTCATAGTATGATATACAAAGGTCACCAAATCCATAATTTTCTATGGTATGATGTTAATTCAGATTCAGATAATGCTATTATACTATAGTAGATGCTTAAGATTTGTGAAAGAAAACTAATGAAGATGTAATTGAATGTAAAAGTTACTATTGAATACAAGGTATGAAGAAAAAATATATTCTTTTGCTCTTGTACAGTTAAGCAGCTGAAAATACATGTTCAAAGGTAGAGAGATTATAATACCAATAAGATGTACTAAGAAAATAACTGACTTATCAAGGGGTTCGAAGGGATAATTTCTCCAAAAACCTGAATGAATTCAAGCATCATCTTCATTCCTTTTTTAAAATAATTTCAAGGAGCAAAATAAATCTACGTTAAGAATTCAAGTTTATAAAAGTTAAAAATTACTTCAGGCATAAATATGACCCAGTCCAAATTTAATTTACTCAAGAACTCATGCTCTTTTTTCAGTACATATCATCCTCTAGAAGCCTTTGATAGTTTTGAGGTTCAGTTGATTTAAAATATTTCATACACTTACTTCATGTTTTCATAGTTACTTTCAATATAGTCTGAGGAAAATTGGGTGAACTGCTTGCTCTGTACCTTGGAAACTTGTATTCTGATTTAATGCACAATGACATCTAACCAAAAAAGTCAAGGGCTACTCCAAATAGATGTGGAAATCATTTGTACTTTTTCTTATATGATTATATGGTTACTTCATATTTTTCTTTGTTTTTTGTCAGAATCATGCACCAACTTAATATGGCAGAATATATAGAAGCAGAATACAATGGATTTTCTTCCCTTTCCAGCTTGAGCAGTCACACCTACTTAGATTCCTCAATCTGTTACCCATCAGGATATTAAGAACAAAACACAACAAAGAGATAACATCTTTTTTGCCTTTTAAAGTACATCAATAAAATTGATTGCATAAATATCAAAAAGTACTTCTTTGTAAAACTAGTTTAAAACTATGCTTTTATTTAAATAATAAAATATTAATGAGTCATCTAATAAATTTATTTATCATGCTCTTAATATGCATCAATGAGTGAATGAAAACCTTCTCTCCTGAGGACAGCTCAAGAAGAGAGTTACAGTGCATTTCATGGATCAAAAGATTGAATGCTTTGTACAAGCACTGCTATCAGAAGACCTTCCCAGGAGAGTTAATTTATACCTCGTGCACCAATTTTAATATTATTTTGTGTTGGCAAAGAGACTTTCACATTTTCCCCTTGCATATGCTGCCACTATGTACTCTGATCTGAAACTGATTTCTTACTATGAATTTAAAGATATTTGTTCATGTGAAGATATATTTACATAAATTGGGCAATAACCAGTTAAATTTAATTAAACTATTAATTCAGTACCAAAAGTTGCACCACTCCACATTAGCACTGTATTATGAGCACAATGCTAAAAAGGACTAAGAGTGAATCTGTATTTAAAGAAAAGGAAAGGGATCAACTGATGGATGGAAGGAGGAGAGTGAAAAGGAACAG
The DNA here is from genome assembly GCA_004027455.1 of Hydrochoerus hydrochaeris. Lineage (NCBI taxonomy): Eukaryota > Metazoa > Chordata > Mammalia > Rodentia > Hydrochaeridae > Hydrochoerus > Hydrochoerus hydrochaeris. The sequence goes on along the minus strand of PVLA01000344.1, from coordinate 79,624 downwards.
GGGATTAGAAAAGGAATCACAACATGTCACGTATGTGGATCAACTTCCCACCAGCAGTGTAAACATCATACATTATAAACAAGTGCTAATAAAGAAGAAATATTTAATTGAGTTTCCGTTAGGGAAACATTGACAATACAAATTCAAATACTTCAAGTTTCTAAACTACTCCTAGGAAATAAATAGGTGCATTTTTAGGTAACATTAACTCTTAAATATTTTTAATGTATAGAAAATGATGTTTGCTAACTTAAATCCTTATTATAGATGAATCTGGTGAGATTAGTAATAATCTCATTTTTATATGAAATTTTATAGCACAGAAAGATCTTATATCTGTAATAATATTCATTGAAAACTTAGCTATGGACAAATATTTACCACATATTTACTTTTAATTTTTATTTTAACATATATTTTAACACTGAAGTCTTCTATTTTAGAGAACAGAAAACTTTCATCTACTCTGCTTATTTTGAGGCTGAAAATTATCCACTTAGTCATTCCAGAATATAGAGAATGATTTGAGGAATCAAAAGCTACTGATGCAAAATCTCTTCTATAAAGTGGTAGAGTAATTACATATAAACTACACATCTTCTCATTTACTTTAGATTATGTATAGATTATTTCCTAGAGATAATAGAATATAAATGTTATGTGAATAATAATTTTACTGAATTTTTGAGAATACTGACAAGAAAGGTTATCTGAACATTTGTACTATAATGATAAAACTCTGCACACAATGTTATTTAAAATATTTTGACCTATGGGGAGTTGAATCCATGGATATGACATACTCTTTTTGCACATGGTTATGGTTTGACTCTCAAGTAGTGCATTTATTTTATTTCCAATACAAAAAAGTAAAAAGAAATAGGCTAATAAAAGTTAACCATAAAGACAATAATAAATACCTTTTTATTCCAGCTATAAATTTCAGCATTCTGCAAGACTTAACATGTTTTTAACACACAAAAATAACATGTAAGAAGAAGAGAGGTAATATTATTTATGGAGAAGACTCCATAAAAAGAGAACCAGAGATAAACTTGCTCCATGCCCCTAATTAATGATAACAATAATAAAGGTATAAACAAAATCCCTCGGTCAGCAAATTGCTAAACTAATCCAATTCTATCAATAAATTACCAAATATGAAAAAAATACAAAAACAAAATACAACACTGATCACTATATTCTGAAACTCTAAACATCTATTTTTAAAGCTTATTTCCTTTGAATATTTTCATGTGAATAATAGGTTTCTTTTTATATCAGCAATCTCCAAATGACACACAGCCAGATCCTCATTAGTGCTGCAGCGCCACCCTCATGTTCTTAGGTTTGCTGTCTCCACTGTCAGTTCTCCCAGGCCAACAGCACTATGAAAATATTAAGTGGAAACTAATAACAATAAAACATTTTATTACAGTAGATTTTGTACTTATTGTTAACCTATTACTGTACTTCATTTATAGATTACATTTTAAATAGGAAAAATGTAATACATTTAGAATTTAATGCTATTTACAATTTTAAGTGTCTTTGGAACATCTTAGAACATTGCTTCTGAGGAAAAGGGGAAACTACTACAGGTCGTGTTTTTTGTTTTTAACTTAGCTTTCAGTTATTGTATAGTCTAAGATCCATTCCTAAAAAATCAATGAATTAATAAGTAAATTTAAAATTTTCCAGAAGTAAAGGAAAATGAAAGCACTAAACGCCAAAATCTTTCCGCTACATCCAAAGCAGCTGTAAGAAGGAAGCTTACAGCAATCAAAACTTACATTCAAGTTTGATCCCCAATTCCAGAAAAGTAAACTTACATTCAAAAACCCACAAAGATCTAAATCGACCTAAGCTGTACTTAAAGAATTAAAAACACAATAAGAAGTCAAATCCAAAATTTGTAGAATGAAAAACAGTAGAAGTCAATGAAATAAAACATTAAAAGAAATACAAAAGATTTTTAAAAATGAAAAATTAGGCACTTGAAATTGTAAAGAAAATTGACAATTATACAAAAAGCTAAGGAAGACTAATTTAATATGATTACATGAATCTTTTTCATTGCTAGGGCAAAGTACTGGACATGCACAGTTGAAATGGCGAAAAGTTTATTTAGGCCCACGGTGTCAGAGGGGTTCATCTATGATCAGCAGACTCCCAGGCAGAAAGGCAGAGTGGAGGGCGGGGCAGAGGAAAGCTGCTCAATGCATGGCAGCCAGGGAACACAGAGAGGAGAAGCTCCCAGGGACCCAGGTCCCCCAACCTGGGTCAGCCTCCTTAGAGCACATCAGGACATGAGCTCATTGATAGTTTAGTCAACTGATGAGAATAGTGTCTTCATGACCTAATCGCCTTTCAAAAGCCCCAGCACAGAACGTGTGCATCCTTGGGAAACATTCTGGATGAAACCATATCAATGGCCCAAAATTAAAATGATGACATCATAACTGATGCTGCGTAAAATCTAAATTTACTTAATAGGTACATTATAGCAAGAATAAAATGTTTGTAGCTTAGACAATTTTTGCAAAAGTAGGGAGAACCAAATGATAGATGCAAATGGAAGAGATAAGGGGGGAAGGGAATAAAAAAGAATTAAAATGTGTTATGTACAAGTACCAACTCCTCACAGTGAGCATACTTATTAGGTATTGTACTTCTGTACTAACAAAAATTAAAATCAGTGTATAGAGTTAGACCAGAGATTTCCACAATTATTCAAGAATCTTTCCAGGGGAGGTTGCTCAATCTAACTAAATTCTAAAAAACCAAATATTTATGTAAGTTAGTGTTTCTCCTTAAAGCATTTCATCAGCAAATTGTATAAATGAGATTATAAACTCAATTTAAAGTTCAATTTCCCCATAAATAGACTTTTCTTCAGTTCAGTGCAAGTTTTGAGAAAATGAAATCATGAGAATGACAAGGCAGTTTGGCTATATGAATAATATTAAGGAAAATATAGCTTTTAAATGAATTACTTGTACCTTAAGAAGTACTAATACATAATGTCAAGGACTTGGAGTACTTGGAGAGTAAGTTATATGAAATGTCACTCCCAAAGTATAAATGATATTCACCAATGATTTACTATATACAGTTTTTCTGTTTTTACTATGTGAATATATTTTTATTATATGAAAATAGACATCTAAGGTTGTGGCTATAATTTTGGTTTACTGTTAGGCAAAGATCTGCTTTTATAATCCATAAAACCTAGTTTATTAGTTTGATTTTCCTTAACCAAACTGTAAGTAGACAGTCACATATTTTATCTATATTAGTCACTGCATTATTCCAAGTATATAATACATGTGGTATGCTGTAGAAATTCATTAATTTCATTTGTTCAACAATATTTAGTCACTATTTACAATGTTCCAGGCATTGCCTTCAGTAATAGCAATCAACAGTTAACCACCTGTTGCTGTCAGGGATTATGAGGAGAACAATTAGAATCAGGACACAGAATTTATATTATTTTATGATGGTCACTCAGAGTTAAACACAGAAAGTGCAGGAAATATGTCCACAGCACTAAAAACCCAGATATTTTGCCAAGAGTCTAGATCCCACAGCAATGTCCTCTATGAGTCCAGATGAAAACCTAGAACCCATGACAATGCCTCCCACAAGTCCAACTGGAGGTCTAGAGCCCAGGAAAAGGACTCACACCAGTCTGTTTTATGGGTCTGCACTGGGAAGGCCCAAAGGTCAGCGGTGGAATCTAGAAAGTCTATGCCAGCGGGGCGAAGGAGCTGTGCTGGTAGGTTGAGGGTTCTACGCTGGAGCTGAGAAGTTGTGCTCCTAATAAAGACCAGGGCTGTCCTGAAAAGTACCACAGCCATCGTCAGTGACACTGAGGTCCTGAGATCCTCCAACAATAAGAACAGTGGAGTACATGCCAGGAAGCCAGCATGCCGAGTTTCTCCTGGAGTTTAAACAGCTCACATCTTCCCCTCTCCATGTAAGGACCAGAGCTCCCCCAAAGTGAACCACAGCCACTTTCACCAACAAGGTTCTGAGCTCCTCCGATGACAATGGTTGAACTCACACTGGGAAAGCCAGTCGTGATGAGCTCCTCCTGGAGAACCAACGGCTCAAACAGCAACACTTCGAGAAACCTACAACGTCTCGCTTCTCCTTCTCCATGTCTCTTGTTATGCTGGCAACTTTCCTCAGGTGGAACATCTACACTCAGCACCATGCTGATTTAAGTCAGCTGTGTTAAGTTGATCACCAGTTTTTAATTCATAACACCATAAAAAATTGGTATTGCTTCCTAAAACTCAAGTTATGCTGGTAGAGATAGAAAACCTATGCCATAAATTAATAAAGCTATGACACATTAAGAAATGAGAAATGTTACTTAGAGAATATAACTGTAGTGAAAATTTTTTAAACTATTCAAAGAGGTTTCAATCTTAATTACTGTCTAAAGTAAAATCTGCTTTTGAGCAGGTGGTACTTGAGTAGGAACCTGAAAAAGGGTACTGAGAAAGCCCAGGAAATGTTGAGAAGGGGGTGTTATAATATATGACCTAAAAACACTATTACAGCATAATTAGAAGACATCATTGTGAACAATGAAGATAGTGGGACAATGGCAAGGAAATTTTGCAGTGTGGGAAAGAAATTAGGCACAACTGTCAATATAACAAAAGAAAGAAGGAATTTACAGCCAATGAAAGGTGGAGGTAAGTGCAGAGAAAATCACTGAAAGGCAAGATAGGGTTTTATGCTTTGTATCCAGACGTTGCTTTAAAGATTCATGTGTTCATTGGTGGGCTTTTCAAGTAGTCTGGATCTAGTTTGTATACATGTTCTGTAAGCACATGTGAATGTAGATTAAGGCTGTGATCACTGAATTAGTCTGCTGATTGGAATTAGAATAGTTCTGGGTATGGATGGATGGATTTACTGAAAACAGAGTTCCACTCTGGGAGTTGGTGGCACCCAAAAGTCTTGTAACCTGGATGTGAAAGAGACGTTTGCCGCTGCTGGTTTGCTGCTTGCTTCTTGGTGCCCTCTGCATGCTCTGCCATGGAATAATTTTCCTCTTCAATGCCCTATGCCATTTAACTCTTCCCGGGAGCCAGTCAACTATGTACTGAAACCTCTGCAGACTGTGAGATAAAATAATCCTTTCCGCTTTTTCTTGGGGGTATGGGGTATTTTCTCTCAACAATGAGAAAACAACTAAGAAATAGGGGTGCAGTGGGTTCTGGATAAACCAACCTAAAAGGATTCTTACAGAAGAAAGGATAGTGGAAGAAGAGGAACCCACATACACATAAAGTGTCATCAGATATTCAGAGGGAGATTCTCGCTAATTTTTTTTTCACAACAAAACAACCAGATATTAATAGTAGCTACCATAATGTCTCTTTCTTTGAAATAGTTGAGCATAGCCTCACACATAATAATATCAAACATAGCAAAATATTATAAAACCATTCAAGAGAATGAAAATATAACAGGGCATTCTGAACCGAATAACAGAAAATAAACAATGGCTACTATAATAGCTCATTTTCCATAAAAAATGTTTAAAATTAACTTGCTAGCATTGTTTTCTAAAACTGTATTTTGCAGAGAAGTGTATGGGTGGGAAAGTCTCAGGAGATAGATTAAAATTTGGGCAAGTAAAGTATCTTTGTCAATAATGGTGTTCTACACACAAAGTGCAGTGAGCATGGCAGTAGCCTTTATGTTGGATGAAACAGGAATAAGTGACCTATGAGACCACAACAGAGTAAGCAGAACTTGAGAAATGGGAATGATCATACTGAAAACACTGGTATTTACTCAAAGTGAATAAAAAATCTTTGAAGGGATTTTGAGCAGGTGTAGGACTAATAATAAGGACATATATAAAATGCTTTGAGGGAATGCACTTAATTTCATGCCCAAAATGAGTGAAAAATTTTGTTAAAGATAAAAATATACATTTCTGCAAGTTAAAACTAGAACCTAAATCTGGTTCCTTTTGTCACCTTATGCAAACTTGACTAGAGTTTTCCAAAGGACAATGCTTGCATATTTATACTCCTTTAATACCTACCATAACCTCAAAACACCGAGGACAAAACAAATCAATGTATATTTTATTGAGTAAATGTCACATGCTTTTAAAGTATGAGCATTTATAGACACAGAGATTTTTATCTTCTGAAAAATTCCAATGTCTTCTTCAAATAAATAATCTTCCTGAATATCACTATTTGCCCTTTAAAAGGAGATTTACTTTTATATGAAAAACACTGCAGAATATGCACAGTGTGATAAAAGCAAAGCATCATAGATTTCAAAATAAGTGAAATATTGTTCCCTAAATGTGCTAGAAAATTCCGGTGCCATGACTTGCTAGAAAACTGTCCTTTGGAGACGAGGAATTATTGACCCCTATTTCTAAGAAACAGCATTTAATTGAACTCCTCTTACCAACTCCATTTCCTGGAATGAACAAAGACCCCTGTCCTCAGCTCTAAATGAACGTTATCAAAATGAAATGTTATTACTTAGGCATCTCTTGCAAGCATTTTGTTCGTCTTTATTGGTGCTGTAGTTCATATTTAAATCTTTCATCTGTCATTTTCATTTCTTGGATAGGGCAATTTAATATATTTGCTCTACTCCACAAGCAGCATAATGCAAGTTTAGTAAGCAGTAAAACTACATTTGCCAAAGAAGAAATTGGATGAGGATGCTGAGTCCTATTCACATGCATTGAGCATGCCAGGACATATGTTTGAGAAGATAAAAGAAAATTCTATTGTACTTTAAACATTAAATTCCACATGTTTGTCACTAAGTGGCAAGATAGAATGCTCTGAAAACCCTTAAGTTACTGGAAATGGACTTATTCCTGAAACTGTTATTCTATCTTTCTGATAGCATCCAGCATCACTTACGATGAATTTAAAATCTTGGGACTTCTCAGACAACTTTCATTTGGTTTAGAAATATCTGTAATTATTTCTATTTTGTTTTGTTGCATGTTATCTGCAAAGGAGGCTTATCATCTTACTTCAGTCTCTATTGTTTAAATAATGTCTGGTGCTTCAATTACTAAAAATTCATTTAACAAGTTAGTAGTACCATTCCTGGTTTTAGTATCTGTTAATTCTCTCTCTCTCTCTCTCTAGAATATGCATGTACCTAAGAAGAAATAGAATGATTGTCATAATTGCCATATATATGCATTTCTTTGTGTTAAATTAGGCAATCCATAGAAATATTTCCAGTGTTATAGAGTATAGCAAGTAATTAATAAATATCCCCCAGTATTTATAGTAATAGTCAATTTTAAGCCCAAAATGAGTGAAGAATTTTGTTAAAAATATAAAGGTTCTCAAATAAGGGTGGTTTCAGTAATATACACATGAATATTATATTCTAAATTGTACTACAAAAATTATCCAAAAACCATGATTTTATTGACATTTTTGGTTAAAAATTCAAAGTAAGTTAGAAACAATATCACAAGACAGTCCTATTTCCTTCATTTTCATTCTCAAATTTTTTTTCTTTCTTCCATTTTTTTTCTAAAGAATCATAGCTGTTTATTTAACTTTATTTTCCATATAAATTTAATGTTTATTAATATTAATAAGAAAAATAGTTGAAAAGCTCATTAAAGGAGTACACACAATATTTGGATTGATTTAGTGAAAATTGAAATCTATAAATTTTGAATATTTACAATCTATATTGTGGTCTATTCATCTTTTAAAATGTGCTGTACAATCACTTTAATTTTGATTCTCAGATTTGCTGATATCTTATTAGATTTTTCAGCAGTTATTTGACAATTTTGATGGTATAAATTGCAGTTGTTAATTTAATTTTTTATGTTTCAAATGTAAAATTTTTCTGTGTTAATAGTATATTGATACAAATGATTTATTCTATATTGATCTTATCTCAAGGAACATGTGTATTAGGAAAGCAAATATAATTTAAACCTTATTTCTAACTTATTCTGCATATTCAATAACTAATGCATGTTAAATTTTTTAAACTGTTTTTCTGGATTTATTAAGTTGATCATAAGATATGTATATTTTAGTAATTTACATATAATTGTATCATTCATGTTTGAACCTAAAAACGTGCCTTTTGGGTATTTAGAACAAACAAATGTCTCTCTGTTTTACTATTTGCATTTCTTAATTCTATAATGTTCTATCTTAAATATTTTAACAGAATTATTGATTTGATTTACAGATTTTTAACAATTTCTACACACAAGTTCATTAATAATATTTACATTGGATCATATTTTTGCCAGATTTTTAAAAAGGTATTATGATAGTCCCTCAAAATGGGATGTATGTTATACTTTCCATTTCTTTTTTTGAAAGTATTTGTGTAAAATTAGAATATCTAAGGCATTTTAAATAAAGTCTTTAATTCTATAACAGACATTGAAATTTTAAATAATTGTTTTCCCTTCATTTGGTCACTTTTGTAAGACTTCTTTCAATATCTTGGTTTTCTTAGCAGTAAAATGGGGAAAACATAATTTCTTAGAAATTGTATTAATGATTGCTATTTTCCATGTAAAACTTAGAAGAATTATAATTAAGTATATTCTCAAGTCATACTACTTTGACTAATACTTCTATTATCATTCATTTTAATGTTTTTATTATCTTATTATGACTAGTGTAGAAATGAACAGAGTGTAATACATTGGTCCTAGCTCCATATTAGGTAAAAACTATCCATAATAGGGCATTGATTCTTTAGAAGTCTGTTTACTGGAAAGATCTTTTGCTACTGGACAATGTTTACACAGTATATTGAAAATACAGACAACAGGTCAAAACAATTCTGATGAAACAAGGAGGTAAAACAAAATAGGTTGTTAAAGTGCTTAGATCCTCCCCCAAATCTTTGTAACTACAAGGTAGTAACAAAGTAAAATACACTAGAATGTGCATGAAAAACAGAATCATTCCCTGACTCCAATGACTCAATTTGTTTCAATGTAAAATAGTATCCTGAGCAAAGTTTTGTACTGAAAACCTTTAAAAAGCAGATAATGTTACTCATATACTTAATAACAAATAAATTATGAGAAGTATAAATTTTGAGATGGTTCCAGTGCCATGCACTGGAATTAAGCATTTGCATAGGTGAGTATATGAAAAGCAGTCAATATTTAAGGACACAGGATTTTACTTGCTTTTGTGTAGATTGTGTTATGCTTTACCAGTTATTATTCATATTTGTTTCATTTTTCTCACATATTTTCATTTTGTACTTTTCTAATATATTTTAACTTATTTAGAAATTAATGATGTTTATTTTTTAAAATATCACCTAGTTGTAATACTCATCATAGGCTTTTGTAGATATTGTAAACTCAATAAACAACTTCAGTTGACTGAGAAATTTTTTAAAATCTTTAAAATGGGAAAAACTTTAGATAGTTAAAAATTATATGTTACTACAAAAACATTTAAAGAATGAGACATTATTAACTTTGTCATTATTACTAATATTTTATCATATTTTGTAAAACTATTTAAAACATGAAAAAATCAGAAATATTCAATATCTAATATTTTTCTATGTTCCAACATTCATAAGATAATATTAATTACAAATCACAATAACCTGCAAGTGTTGTACCAGAAAGCATCATGATGAACAGGAATATTGCAATTCACTGATTGAGATTAAATTTCTTTATTAAAGACAAAGAAAGAAGTAATTTCACATCTCTAAAAATGTCTGTTATATGGAGTTTCTGATATTACATTTTTGCCACCCATTTTTTAGGTATCTCATCAGAAGACACATTGTTTTATATAGCACATTCTTTGGAAGTCTTGACTGCAACTGAGGTGAAATGAAAAATGTACCTGAAGCCCATAGTGTCTGCTTTGTAATTAGTTCCCTCTCTGCTGGGTGGTAGGATGTAAAATTATGGCTCATATATCTGCTGAATCAGCCTTTCTGGTCGACGCTTAGTATTATTACCACTAATCCTTTTCTTTTGCTTTGGCTGTGCACAGTCTCAGGAGGCTTCTCAATCAAGATTCTCAATAAAAGATCGAGCAGCACCATATGGCTGTAAAAGCAGGATGCAGAATGGGTTGCTGGTAAGACTATCCAGGGCAAGGAGAATAATGGATGCTGTGCCTTCAAAGACTGGAATTTCCAGAGGTAATTACAGAAACATGCACACCAGAGTCTGTTTCCAAGAATATAGAATGCTCTGCAACTTGAAATTTCTCCTAAAATTAAGGATATATTTGATCTAGGTATAGAGAAAAAGAACAAAACACCATAAATCATGTTGCTTTATTTGCATCTTACTGTCAACATATTGCAAGTAACTAAAACAAAATGCTTGATACAGATGTTTCTCAAGTCAGAACTAAAAAGTGCTGTGGTAATGTTGTGGAGTTTTATGACAACTTGACCTACTGAAAGTTTGTATCTCTAAAATCAGACTCTGTGGATTTGAATTCTGTGACCTATTTTAGACATAAACATGGAAAAAAGTTGTTAGCTTTATTCTTCTGACTTATAAACTTCAGATGTAACAAAGAACTTGCAACATTTTAAATTATTAAGATAATAATGATCAAACATTTATAGATAGATAGATATCATTTAGCATACTGTACTTGCTCATCATATTTCACATTCTTTTTGAATATTGCAAATTCAAACAGGACCAGAAAGTTTTAAGTAAATCTTCAGTGCTATGAAACAACACACATGAGTCCTGGAAGAAATCCATGGAAGTGAAGGGTCAGCATACAAAAGGTTGAATTTTCATCATGATTCATCTACCTCTTCTATATCATTAATTTACTGACTTTTCTACATCGTGTCTACTTTTGATACATTTGTCAACTTGAGAAGCTTAGAAGTTTAACTAAGTGACTCAACAGGGATCCAGTGTCCTTAGATTTTAAACATTGTCAGCTGGTGCAGAGAGAAGGGCATAAAGGTGGTGTAAGTGCTACAACTGCAATGTGAGTAGGTAGTAATCTGCCTTATAATATAAAGCAGTATAAGGGGCTTGTTCTTCACCCACATACACTTTTGCTCTTGCTGATTCTTCTGTCTTCTACTGCCTTCAATAAGTGTCCCTGTACCATGCCATCCTGCATTGGAGCTAGCTAATTACGGACTGAAACCTCCACAAACTGTGAGCTAAATTATCCTTTCCTTCCTTAATTATAGGTATTGAGTATTTTGTCTCAGCAATGAGAGAAAAGTAACCAAGACAGAATTTGGTACTAGGAAAAGGGGGCTGTTGTTGTGACTGTATCTGACCATGTGGTTCAATTGCCTTTTAGAATGGCTTGTGGGAAGAGTTTTCAAAGGTTTAAAAATGTCCCCTGAAAAAAGTAGAACTGTAACACCTTAGGTGTTCTATATGGGAGATTCTGTTTAGAGGTCAGATCAGAAGGCTGACAGAAATCTTGTCAGTAAAGACCTGGCTCTGGATGTTTCTGCCTGGAAGAAAGACTACACTGGTTGTTGGACTTGAGGTGATGTGTATTATGGCTTGACAGAAAGTTTAAGTGTTGCTTCTGTTCAGAGATTTTGCCTGAGACTGAGATTAATGGCAGCAGACTAATCTGGCAGAAGAAATTTTTCAGGCAGTAGAATGTTGAGGTTGTGGCATGGCTATTGTTAGGGCTTTAGCCAGATCTATGTTGAGAATCAAGAGCGAAGAGCCTAGTAGGAAGATGTAAAATGTGGGTTTGGTCGTAAAGGAAGCTCCATTAAAGCCATGAAATACAAAGATCGTGCTGAGGAGATCTTAGTTCCTAAAATGTAGCAAAAGGTTTTGAAGGCATCACAAAAACCAGCAAGTATCCATATTTTTCAGTTTCAAAACTGTGTAAGTGAACTACTTTGTTTTGAGGAGAAAGTCAGAGAGCACAATGTTCCAGGATGGTGGCAGCACAGAGAATTTATTCCTCAGAATTGGATTCAGAGTGCCCAGTGACACAGGCATTCAACCTCTGCAGTCAAGAGATAGGAAAGCCCGGTTACAGTTCCAGGTGGCAGCAGACGTTGGCAGCACCCATGTGGTGCTGGTTTTAGGTGCATGCAGAATGCTAGAGTTATGAAGTTAAGTTTCCAGCCAGATTTTAGCAGAAGGCCTTGGAGGCCAGGAAATGTACCCCTGAAAGGGCAGTGTGTGAAGCTGTGAGTTTCAACAGGTGATGCAGACCTCAGAAGTTTGGAAAAGCTGGGAAAGTGGAGCATCTAAGGAAAACTCCTAGGAGGGAGCAAAGCAGGGCTAAGATATAAGCTGTAGGGGCTGTAACCAGCAAGAGTACCATAGAGGTGGAACCACACAAGCCCTTCAGAACTCACAATGTGCCACACATTGATTGCTTCAGATACTGAGCATGGGACTGTAGGACTTAATATTTGCCCCTCTGGATGTGGGGCTTGCTTTGGTTCCAATGCTTTGTGCTCCATTTGCACTTTTTAGAATGGAAGTGTTTATTTTGTGCCATTGTGTTTTGGAAGTGTTTAACCCTGCTTTCATGATTTATTTTATAAGATTTCATAAATAAAATTGAAGTCCTATCACTTACTGAGATAATATTTCTTACCCCTATTAAATAGAATTGTCAATACCTTCTTTTTAGACTCTGTAGATGTGCAGTTACTAGTGTAGCTACTGTATAGAATAAAAAAATAAAGAGTCCAGTGATCAGATAAATAATTCTTAGAGTGTAAAGGCAGAATCTGAGTGTCTCTCAGATCTCAGAGCTCAGATAAACACTCTACAACACTCAGGGACATTCTCCAACATTCTGAGTGTGATAATGTTTGTGTTTGTTTTATGTGTCCTCTTGTGACCAAAGAATAACATCATGCTACGATTTTGAAAATGCATTAGGCAAAGAAAATAAATGTTTGACATATTTTTGAATGGCCATATACTTTGTGTCCTTTCTGTCACTCATTCATTCATTTAACTATAATTTTTCAATATTTACTATTTGTAAGCTTTGATCTAGGATCTCATTGATGGGTATTAAATTATCTCCTATGTCTCTTAAACTTACTTCCTAAGGAAAAAAAAATCATTCAGCTAGCTATTCTTTTATTTATTTATTTATTTTGGTACCAGGGATCGAACTCATGACCTTGCGCTTGCCAAGAAGGCGCTTATGCCGCTGAACTAAATCCCTGGCCCTTTTCAGCTATATAAATTAAAGAAAACTCTGACAAATGAGATCTAAAATACTTTAACTCTGCTTTGGTTTGGTACCACTTTTCCACTTTCAACACTTTTATAACTAAATTTCTCTAATTTTATGTGAAACTCATTTCCTTACTGGAGAAACAAATGTAATGTAAAATACACACATATGTAAGAATTTACAAGATTGACTTACAATGGCAGCCTACACAGTCAGGTATGGAAGAATCCAGATGTTCTGCCTGTGAGCTGGTGATCCCAAAGATCTGCAGCCCTCTGTTAATATCCAGTGCGAGGCCGAGGGATCTGTGCTGGAAGCCAGGAGACAACGTCCAAGGTGAAGGTGAAGACTGGAGCAAATCTAGAGTAAACAGAAACAAACCTTCCTTCACTGTTTCTCTTTAGTATCTTGCTGATGCTCACCCTGACTAGAATACGGCTTCTGTACCCAGAACTATGTTGATCTAATTTAGTTGGGTATTTCTCATTCAAGTTGACACAATCAGTTCACTATCACAATAGTAATTTAATTTTTATAAAATGTCTGTCTTAGAATTTCAGTATCTGATGGTGTGTGTTTTTTTGTTTTACTTTGTTAAGTTTTGTTTCTACTTTTCCTATTGGTTTTTCAATGTTTTGTAGGTCTCTGTTTAATTTTGGTGTGTGTGTGTGTGTGTGTGTGTGTGTGTTTTGCATGTCTGTGAGTGCTGAGTATAGGTAGAGTGGGTTTGACTTTCCTTTCAAAAGATGTGTGCTGATTCTGTCCATGTAACTTGAAATTCAAGAAATCCAGAATTCAACAGTCCAATCTGAATGTGTGAAATAATTATAAGCTGGGCTACAGTTCCTGTAGGGTCTGCTTATTTTCTGAGTTTTGTTTGCCCTGGCTTATAGCTTTTTAAGTCTCAATGTACAGCTTGACTACAATTTTTATTAATTAGCTCTTGGTAGTTAAGCTCTTCCTTTCAGATTTTAAATAGCACTGTTCATGATCAACCTATGTCCAACTAAGAAAACAGACACAAATCAAGTTTTATATCCCTATACCTTTGTCTAACCCCATATTCTGCCCTGGTAAATATTCACTTTGTTAACAATCTAATTTGAAATATATGATTTTCATAGTAATTACCAATTTCAGTTTTTTAATTTAAAACTTTGCTCTGACTTAGCTGTTGGTAAGTAACTATAGTTAGAATATAAAGTAACTGTGTTAGAATATAAACTTAAAAACAAGACATGTTAATTGATATAGCTAGAGGGATTACCTGGTGAGGAGGTCAGTTCTACAAGATGTAATACTAAATATATTTGATTCTGAAATAAAAAATATTTTGAGATATGTAAGACAAAAAAGCAAAATGGATAAATTCAAATAAAATGAATATTTAAATAGCATCCCATTAGCAACTGATGATAGAATAATGAGAAAACCTAGACCTTAGTAAAATCATGAGAAATTTTTAACCGCTTGACATTTACAGAGCATGACTTTCCCTACTACACTTGGATGCACACTTTCTCGGGATAAGGAATATCTAACAGTACTGACTGCATTCTGGGTCACAACATGAAATGTATTAAAACTCAAATGGTAGTATCATGTAGAGTATTTTACATGGAATTAAGATTGATAGAGTAAGGGGGAATTGTGGAAAAATCCTCAAATATTTGGCAGTGAAAAAAACATACTTTTTAAAAAAAATTGACTTAATTTGTGTTTCAAAAGAAATTATGAAATTTATTTACAATAACGTGTTTCCAAAAAATTAAGAAATTTAAAAATATTTAGACTGTACTTGCAGGCCTGAGGCCAGTGGTCTGAGCATCTCTTGGGAGGATGACCATATGCAATACAGCAATGATGGGGACTTCAGTGATTCTCTTTGAAGTCCAATATTATTCTCACTGTTTTGCTTTGCTCTGATTAACTTTTTTTGGCTTTATTCAATATTCTGCTTGATTTGTTTTTTTCTGTTTCTTTGTTTTATTTTATTATACTTGATGGAATGGAAAACTATTGTGAAGATAACAAGTTATACTATGGTAGCTGTTGTTATTTTCCTATTATCCTGCTTTGAAGTTCTGTACCAATTTTGCTGCTTTGTTTTGATTGCCTTTGTTCTGTTTTGTTGTTGTTGTATTTTATTATCTTTGATATACAAAATTAAATTTAGATTGTGTATAAATTGATAAAACACACAATACCTGTAGTGTTGACAATGATGAGTATAGCATTGAAACTGTTATATGTAATATGATAATTTGATAATACATATTAAAGAAGAACAGGAATGAACTATATAAATCTATAGCAAATAGGAAACAAGAAACAGTAACTGAAAGCTAGAAATCAGTAAAATAAACAAAATAAAAAGAGTAATAGAAAAAAAGCTGAACATAGGTGAAAGACTTATAAAATTGATAAAGCCCTAGAAACATTGATCAATGGGAAAGAGATAAGCATAAATTGCCAATATCAGTCATAAAAAGAAAAGATACCACACTGACCCCAATAGACAAAGAAAAATAAGATTCTAGAAGCAATTAAATATTCCCTAAAATGAGAGTTTAGATAAAAATAAATAAGTTCCTTGAAATATTCATGCAAACAACTCTAGCAAAGAAAAATATCTTAAACGGTCTTATATTTACTTTTTAAGTCAAAAAACCATCAGTTTTAGGTATCATTTGCAGAACAGGAGCAATTTTTATCTATATAGTTTTTATTATTTAAATTTTTATATGGTAAAATAACTTGTTTAAAGTACATAATTCCATGTGTTTTAATCCAAGTAGAAATTTTTATAACTATCATCTAAGTAATGACACAGAATAATTCCATTGCCCTTCAAAAATTTATTCTTGGTGTATGTTTTTGTCATGTTCACCTTGACTCATATATAGTGGTAACCTCTAATTTGTTTCCCATTACTGTTAACTTATTATTTAGAAGTATATTTCATAAATGCAATTATACTTCATACCAGTTTTGCCATAGGTTTCTCTCAATTAATATAATGACTATAATATTTATACAAATTATTAATTTATCAAAAATATGCTTGTTACTAAGTTTTATGCCCTTTTATTAGTGTTCTCCAATTATTTTAATCATTCTTCTACGGTGTGTGAGTATGCGTGTGTGTGTGAGTGTGTGTGTGCGTGTGTGTGTCTTTGTGTGTATGATGCAGAATTATGAATTCAGAGCCTCACATGCCAGACAATTACAAAACCATTGAGCATTTCTCCAGCCCTTCAACTGTTGTCTTAAACTATTCTTGCTATTAAAACACAATGCAAGGACAGTAGGGGCTTAAGTAACAGGATATTTATTTCTTACAATTCTGGAATTTGGCAAATCCAAAACACAAAACACTGGAAGGTTCAATGTCTGATGTGGGACAGTTTCATATTTAATAGATGGTTGTCTGATCTCTGTGTCCTCAGGTGGCCCAAAATGGGCTTAAGATAGCTCTCTGGTGTTCCATGACCATGCCACCTACCCAACAAGAAGAGAGTCCACCTGATTCAATACCTTTCAGTGGTCCCACCTCCTACTGCCTCCACCCAGGGGTTAGGTTTTCAATATTAAAGAATTTGGTAAAATACTCCATAACTTCTACTAAAGACATTTGATTGAATTTCAGTCTCATATATTCATGAATAATTTGTTTTTACTTTTGCAAATGTAAGTTTTCTTTGCATTCTGGTGAATTCTTAAGATGATTAGACCATATAACAGATACATTTAAATTTTTATTTTCAATTTTTAAAGAAAGTTTAAAATTTTCTACCAGAGTACCAAGTATTGTTGCAAATTCTGACCACTGATTATTATCACTAGTATATATTATCACTTTATACATCAAAATCATTATACTATGCAATACATTTCACATGTATTTTGTTTGAAGTTTGTGTTATTAAAGATGTTTACTTCAGATTTTTGTCATTCAAATACATTTTAGGAAAATATTAGCAAATATTTGAATCACAGTTTTAAATGAGTAAGATGTTGCTTTGTGAGATTTGCTTATCTAGTATGGTTTCAAATGCTTTGTTTAGGCTATACATTACATGGTTTATCCAAATCTGAGTTTGCTGAAGTTCAATTTTTTTCAGTTGTTCTTTCCTTTTGTGGATTATAATTTGGATGATAATTTTAAAAACTCCTTGCCAACTCTATCTGTGCAGATTTTCACGTATGTTTCATGTTGTTTTACAGATTTATATATTATTTTTAGGCATATAATCCATGCCTAGTAATTTTATTGTTTTTAATAATGTGTGAGTTTATGTCTTCTTCTCTTGATATATAGACATGTGTTGTTTTACCATAATTTCACTGGAGTAGGACACTTTTCTCTGTAGCTAATAAAAACAATTAGAAAGTTAGTTGTTAAAGATGTTTAAAGCCTTGAACTACCCATATCTGCTCAGTAGGTCTCTCTGTGCAGAGGGAGCAGAGAAGAATATCTCCTTTTCTATTACCTTCTTCAGATCTTTCTTTCTGTCACTTGCATGTCACTAGATAAACTGACACAAAACTTGTTTCATTCTTGCTATGTGTATTTTATAAAGGCAGCTTTTTGTGTCCAAGACTTCTACACTCATAGTAAAAATGTGACAGTGTCACAATAGCTTATTCTGCCAAGCTCATTTTCTCTATCAAGCAATCCTCTCTCCAAACTATGGCTGAGATATGGTCCTGACACAGAGTCCATGTCCTTAGTCCATAAATACAAACATTTTCATGTGAAATGGAATAAAGCTTTGTGAGTGATGGTCTTTCCATAATATCTAAGGACATTACATGTGAAAAAAAAATATTTGCTTTTAGTAAAAGAATTTTAATTTTTTAAATCTTATTTACTTGAACCAATTCCTAAAACTCAAAAGTCAGGAGTCTAGAGAGAAGCATATTTTGAATTTGAAGAACAGCTATTTTTCAATAAATAATTTGAAGAACATTTAATTAGGTTTTATATGAAAAACAAATAAATACTATTTGCTTTCTAATCTACTGAGCTCAACTCTGGGTCCAAAGTTTCATATGTGTTTTTTATTTTTGAATTCACTGCATTATTTTGTATACTTAAACCAGTTCTCAGATGGCAAGAACACCTACAATTTCTGTTGCCAACTTTGCTTAAAGTGTAATTTTTTTCTTAGAGTGTCCTACATGTTTATTCTCTAAAAAAAAAATAAGTTGAAGAGAGCGCGGTGACACACGCCTGTAATCCTAGCACTCGGGAGACTGAGGCAGGAGATTGCTTTGAATTCGAGTTCAGCCAGGGCTACATGTGAGTTCAAGGCAGGCTGATGTGCATACTGAAACCACTTCTCAAGAAGACAAAGAAAAAAAAAAAGAATCAAGCTTAAGCCTAATCTCCTTTTGAACCAAGATTGTCTCTTTGTTTTACTTACTTTTATTTTCTGAGCCACACTGGCAGTCATTTCATGTCGTACCAAGCAGCATTCCAGAAAAAATTTAAGAAGACAAACTTCTCTGTACTTTAGTTTCTATGGTCAGGTCCCATGTCCAAATCCTGATTCCATCTAAAAAGAGCAGTTTGTCTGTGTGCGTGTGTGTGTGTGTCAGGGGTGGATATAAGAATGCCACTCCTGCGTGGAGCACTCAGTACCTTCAAAGATGGCATCATTATTCCGTACAATTTCAGAAGCCTCTAGAAATCTAATCTTCCCCCAGACCCTTCAGGAAAAGCCCAAATTCATCCTCAAGTTTTTCTATCATGAGCCACATTTCAGACTTTCACTTCATCCAGTTTCTGCTCTCTCCTTTCTCTTTCCCAGCGTTATTTTCCTAGAAAGACTAGAATTCACTAAAGCTACTTGCAGCAGCACTTGGAGTAAAAAAACAAATAGATGTGTGAGGACTGAAAAAATTATGTTTTCCCATTTCTCTTTCTAAGTTACTGGGACTGAAAATAAAATATTTTAATATATTTTACCACTTTCTCGTTCACAATTGATTGCTGTAGAAAGCTTTCCATAGCTCACCTGATTTCGGCCCATTCGTCACTTTTGATGCTACTTGTGACTTTTCTTGTGCATAATTACCACAGTTAGAAGGGTTCCTATGAACCTCTCACCTTTCTAAGTACTTTCTAGTTACTTTAAACCTCACAACTCAATGAGACACATAGGTCTATCATATCAACTATATGGGTAACAAACTGGGCAGTTAATGTTTTTAGTAACTTTTCTGGTATTAAAAATCTAATACTTAAAATGGAAGTGTATGTATTATGCATTGAACTAGAAGTGATTACTTCACCTAATTTTCATCCATTGAGTAATGCAGATTGGAATAAACTCTTGAATCCACATGGCAAACACACTCTTCAGGACTTTTGAATATATACATTTTTTCATTCCTTTACTTAACTATGACTGAAAGAATCAAACATTTTAAACCAGATGTAGAATAAATACTTCCTAATTTTGTAGAGCTACAGCAATGAGCATTAGATTAAATCAGGCATATCTGATCTACTTTTTTGTATTCAAGTATCTAAGAAAAGAATATCTCAGCTGCATTCAGAGGAAGTCAATTTTCTAGTTTCTGGCTAGTTCTATAACTAAGAGCTAAGGAACTTCCCAACGTTTCTCACTTTCTTGGTCTAAAGGAGCAAAATTTATTGCCCTCTAGATTATAATCAGAAACACCAGCTCATTTTATTCCTCTCCTTTTGTCATTTTTAGATATGAGTATTTATAAAAGTTTAAAGAACTTTAGACACCAACTGAGAATGTTTTCTTGTAAATGTGCTATTATTAACCTTCCCCAGATGCATATTAAAACCTTTGTGGTCCACAGAGGTATATCTGTACACCAGCTGCACTATTAGCAACAGTGGCAAATTCTGAGGTTTAATTAAAGAATACTTATCATAGCTGTATGGTACGGGAATGTTGGATGACAAAACTCTTGTGTTGTGAAATTAATTATATCACCATAGTGGACCCAGTGCATGTGGAAAATTTGAACTCAAAGATTAACAACTCATTAATCTTCACATGTTCTCCTAAGGTAAGAGAGTGAGCAAATTATTGTATTTTTTTTGTTTTGTTTTGCATTCACAACAAGCCCTCAAGTGGTAGCCTCTGAGGGATTTTTCTCTTCCTTTCCATAAACAATTGTTTATGCTGCAGAAATAAATTAGATCTAATAAATATTAAATGTTAACAAATACAGGCAGTTTTCATCAGTCCTGTTCTTCTAAGCTCTGTAAAAATGTTTACATTTCCACAGAAGTTAGACTATTGATACTCCAGTAAATAGGTATACTTACTATGAAAATTTTTAATTTTTTTTAATTTTAAAAATGCAAAATAAAAAAGAATAAATACAGAATTTCACAAATTAAAAACAGAAAAAAATTGAAAGTAGTTAATGTATTGCATATTGTTAGAAAATCTAGGCATAAAATGATCAAGCAATCAAACAACAGCAAAAACTGTTCTTTTTGTGTTTAAAGTCAAACTGTACAATTCTGGGGACTAGAAGAAATCAGAGCAAAGCAAACACTGTAGCTATCAAAGAAGTACAACGATGAAAAACACATTTTAAATACTTTTTTAGATAAATGTTTTTTGATACAGACCTGCATAGAAATCTCATATTTTGTTAAAGGTTAGAAGTAATATGGTGTTGGGAACTGTATCAATGAACACTAGACAGTAGAGTAAATTGGAATCTATTGGTATATCTAGTTCTTGGGATAAACTTTATATTCATCATATAATACCATGCATTCCGCATATGGAAAGTGTTTCTACAATGAATTGCATAAGTTTTCAATGTTGACACTTTTTATTATGCAGTTTTAAAATATCACTTTGATACTGAGATCAACAGAAAAAAAAATGTATATATATGGGAAGATTTCAAATTCATCCTTGTTATGGTACATGCTGTAATTTTATTATTGGCTACAAATTTTCAGTTCTTCACTTGAAGTAACTGACTCATTTCATTCGTTTTTAATATAAAATATCTATCCAAAGTTCTAGCCATGTTTTTAAATATCTTTAGGGGAAAATTATATTCCATGAAGGAATCTGCTAGTTCAGATCACAAATCAAATGATCGCCTAAGGAATTCTCTATGAAACAATCATGGTACTTCGGGGTTCAGTAGTATGGTCTTCTGCAGACTTCTGTTTTAATCACCAAAAACAATTGTATGTACTCATGGGTCCAGATTTAATCACATTCATAGTTTGCAATAGTTCATCAACAACATATTTTTTGATCTTTTGAGGTAGTGTCTTGCTGTGCTGTTCAGGCCACCCTTCAATTCACTTTGTAGCCCAGGCTGGGCTCAAACTCGCAACCATTCTACTGCCTCAGTATCCTGAGTGTGGGAATTACTTGTGTGACCACCACAACTGTCTAAGAATATTCTTAAAGGGCTTCAGGGTTCCCCAGAGTGTAAACTGAAATCGTTTGCTATTGCTAATTTATTGATTGTAATTTTATTAGATCAACAGATTCCTTCAGATAAGTAAAAGTACAGGAAAGCATTTGTTGAATGACTGACAATATTAATTTATTAAGATCTCAATAAATTTTTGTCATAAAAATTGAAAAGTTTTTAATTTTGTAAAGGTAGGAGAAAAATTCCATGATGAAGTATGGCAAATCATTGGAGCCTAAAGCAAGCAGAATCACTGAATACAGCTAAGAAAATTTGAAGTTCGGGAAAAGAACCTAGAGCCTAGAAATATGTATGCACTTTGCACATCAAATCATTAACATTTCACTATCATTACTTATCATTAACTTGTTCATGATCATTGTCATTTACTTGTTTCAATACATAGGTATTTTGGTTTTTTCCCTATTTTTCCAGAACATGAAAACCATTCATGATTAAAAATTAGATTCATATTTCATGTGATTAAGTGTATAGCCCTGCATATTATTGACCTATTTATACACTTATACAGTTTAATAATTTCTGAAAATAGGAGGCTAAGTTGATTAGTTTCTTCTATCTCTTTTTTCCTGTGTAAGGAAAATGTCCTGTTCAATGTATTTTCTGTGTCAGTGCATTATTTCTTACGTTATTACTTATTTTGATCCAGGTATTATATATATTTTATCCAAATTATCCAGTTTGGATTCATAAGTATGAAATATAAATTAATGGTTCCCAATTAAATGATATTTTTCATATACGATAAATATTATCAATTCACTAAAATTCAAGATACAATAGCAGTGAATACTATTTTGATTTATTTGAACAACTGTTTTCATATTGTAAACCATAAATATAATTGTCAAGGAACAAAATACATGAAATGCTGGTGTTAGCAATATAAAATTATATAACCTTTCTCTGGAAGTGTTGTGATTTTGTGGTACATTTAAAAAATGCTAAGATATACATAGCTGTTCATTAGTCTAATAATTGATTTCACAACACACATGAATTGCTGTGCTATGACTTTGTGCATATTAAGTGTACAGAACAGTATTATTACTATCTTAATAAACATAAGGTCCTGTTTAAATATGTACACAAATAAGTTTATAATGCAAGTTTTCTGAAACTTATTCACAATTTCTTGAGATGGAGAACAGGAAGTGGAGGTTGCTCTTTATGGAAGTTTATTAAGACGAATCTCAGAATTATAAAAAAGGCTCTTTCATTCTAAAAAAAAATATTGGAAAAATATTTTAGCAAGAGGATACAGTTGCCCGAGGTCTCTGGGATAGAAAACAGCTTGCAGTTTTTGAGAAACTAAAAATAAAAACTAAAACAGAATGGTTGTCAACTCTTCAGTGAGGAAAAAGTATGAGATGTGATCACAGAACTCTAGACAAAAATGAAACCAAGTGTATTCTATTTCTCCTATTTTGAGAGCAGTGCATAGCTGAAATGCTCCTTTTACCTGGCCTTCTTGACTCTGAGGCATGACTGTCACCTATCAGAAAAAGAAAAAGTAGTCTTTGGATTTGGTAAAGCTCTCTGAGCAGTTTAGCTGCTTCTGAAAGGTGCAGTGTTTCCGAGATCAGAATACAGTACAGGAAGAGCTTGCAGAATTCTTCACTTTCAACCTTCCGATAGAGTAGCTTCTAGGTTAATGGTGATAATGCAGCAGTCATTTCCAGGTATGCTGCATTCACTTTACATCTCTTTAGATTTAGTTTTTATCTTGTGAGTTTTTTAGAATATAAATGTATGTGGAAATTAAATAGAACCAATTTGCTGTTTAGTTGACTTTTTGTTATTTCTATTGTAGAAGTAATCAGTAATGAAGTGTATTATTCAGAACACCAGTTGAAAAAATTTGCTTCTCTCTTGGAAGGTAACTAGTGACAGAAAGTTTGGTCTGCTGCTGTGCCCTCATGCCCAGGCTATGCCCAGGATATCCCAGGCTGCTTCTAGTCACTCAATGCATACCATTGGGGTGTTAGAGTGTGACCACTACTGCAAAATATAAGCTCCTCTCTCAAGCAGTCGACGTTGGAGCCTCATCAGCTGAGGTAAGACAGTCCCAGATTTCTGATGCAGCCTGAAGTTTTCCTACCTTATTCTTCTTGCTTGTTTTTAGACTTGACTTAAGAAGGTTTTGTCTGCCTACACCTGGTAGCTGTCTCTTTTCTTCCCTCACAATTTCTTAAAACATAATCTGCAAAATTCTTTCTTGGCATAGTCTTCTCAAAAGACTCAAACAATCAGACATAATTTTCCAGCACAATCAATGAATAGTCAAGCTACCTGCGGAAGACAGTTGCAAGCTTTTTTTCATGCCTTTTTTTGGAATTTCATGTTATTTTAGATGTTAGTATGTGCAAAATATCTTTAATTTAATCTTATTGCTTTAAAAATCTTATTATTGCTGTACTTAGTGAAAATTCAATATGGATATACTTAATTCTAACTACATTCTTTTTCTCCTTGATGTGTATAAGTATTCTTAGTGAAAATTTAAGAGCTATCATTATTTGTTAGGGAGCTATTTGTCTTTTGTAATTAAATATTTATTCATTTCTTGTAATTAACTGATATCCTATTCACACCATTTGATTCCATTAAAAATCTATGAAAAAATCTATTTTATTCCAGCAATTGTTTCTTCTTTACTTCTTGGTGTGTGGACTTCTTTGATACTTTACATATAAAATAAAGGAGAACAGTTGATTTTTTAATTAAAAAATATGTAATATGATAATATCATAGCATAGGCTATCTTTGACTTTATAACCTATATACACTTCTTCAACCAGATAATTAGTAAATTTGAGTAAAGTAGAGTAAACATTTAAAAATGATTTTTAAAAGGATTTTAATTTCTATAACTTTTAAAAAAATTTGATAGGCATTTTTGATAGAATGCATTTAAATATATTCTATCAAAGGTTAAATAAGAGGATAATTAAAAAGAATTGAATCTTTTTTTCCAGAAAATTCATTGCAAAATTTTATACTTTAGAATTTTTTTTTTGTATTCTTGGCTCTTTTTTTTCCTAACTCATGTGTACATTTTAGGAATAAGAAAATTCTGATAATTTAATCAGTTTAACCAAAGGAGTTGTACATATACAGCTATTTGTGACAAGTTGTGAAGTATTCAAAAGTGCAATTAAACATATTAAATATTTTTATTGATATACCAGAAATATCTAAGTACACATTAATTTTGTACAGCAAAATTTTTTAAAGCAAATGAATCAGACTTGATTTTTCCAGTACATTTATATGACTATAAGGGATTAAATTATAATCACACTGTAAATGGAATTAAATGGAAGCAGGTTTTCCTCAGACAACTGACATCATATTAAACTTCTGCAAATTTACTATCAATAGCTAAAAACAAAACAAAACAAAGAAACAGACAAACAAAACAAGAATGGTGTAAATTCAAGAAGAACAGCATATAAAAAAAAAAGAATGGCATAGGATATTCGTATTATGCAATGCTTTTATTTCCCCATATATCAGTCTAGTCACAGGTATTTCAGAAGTAGAATTTTCTTTTGGCAGTCATACTCTTGAAGAGAAGGGCATTTTCTGTAAAGTAGCATGCTATTTTCTTGCTTTATAGTTGACAGTACACGTTACAAATGTAATGTCTTTTAATCCTTATAACAATTTATAGTTTAGTGATGAAGGGAAACAATTAGCTATTTGTAGAACTAGATGCAATAATATGTGTTCTGAATCTATGATCAGTACAATGTTTATTATTTCATGATGAGAAAGTAAGAAATTAGTTGTAATAATAGAAATAATATTTATATTTGCCATTCCTAGTTATAAGCACAAAGCATCCAGATGTGTTAAAATAAGTATTAAAAACTAGTTCATAAGATATAGTAGAAATGAATGGATAAAGAAATGGTATTTATACACAATGGAGTACTACTCTGCCATAAAAAAGATAAACTCAATGGGTGCAGCCTGAGAGAGCCTACCCCACCACAGGGGATGGAACTCACTACCACACACTTGCAAGGCAGATGTGTATGCCGCTGAGCTAAATCCCCAACCCTGGGTCCAGCCTGAGAAGACAATGTCAGATAAGGTAAAGCAAACTAACAATCTTAACCACCGCATGAATTCTCTTAGATGAGAAACCCAAATTAAAATCAAAAGCAAAATAGAAAGTACATAATAGGAAGTAAAGAGACAAACATTTCTCAAATGCGAAGGGAAACCAAAGACTGAGGGAGGAGTGGGAACAGGTAGGTAACTAAGCGGTGCACATGTGCTCCACACGAGGAATTGAAACATCATGTACTGCAAAAATTCTCTAATGAAAATAAAATGAAATGAAATAGACTGTTTATAATATCAGATATGAAAGCTCTTTTAACTATTATAATGGGTCTGTAATTGATTATGGATAATAATCACTTTTATATTTTCTTTCCATTCTCCTGGTCATTATAAAACCACACCTCTGCCTAAAACTGTTCATGCAGGAAAATCAAGTGATATAATCCCTTTTAAAATCCACTTGATATTTTCCTGCCTTATAGTATGCTCATTCCTCTTGGAAAGGGGACTGTGGCAATCACCACATTTTGGAATGGAGAAAGCTTTCTCACTGTGACCATTATAATTAGATGAGAATAAGTACTTGTGTTCTATGAGATCCAACAGTCAATATAATTAACAATAACATTTTGTACATTTTGAAATAACTAGAAGAGATAGTTTTGAATGTTATTACTACAAAATGTGAAAAATGTTTGAAGTGACATATATATTAATGCCATGATATCATAATGTTGATTAATAAAAATAGAAAAATTTCACAGCAGTGGCATAAATTATTTTAGGTTTTAAACTTCCTCTTCCACTTAACACCTGAATGATCCTGAGAAATTTACTGAACATCTCTAAGCATCAATTCTGTATGATGTGAGAATGATGCTATAGATTAGAAAAGATTATAAGAATTAAGAGATGATGGTTTGTATGATGTTTGTTTGACAATTGATACAATTATCACTCAGTAAAGGTAGTTGTGAAGTTTGGGAGATAGATTGCCTTTTTTGACAATATGAATTCAAATGCCTTCCTCTTTGTTTAAACTAAGTGTTATAGATTAAAAACTGAGGGTCAAAATAATACCAGCTGAATTAAATCAGCATGGTGCTGAGCATAGATGGTCCACCTGAGGAAAGTTACCAGCATGAATAGAGGTGTGGAACAGGAGAAGGGAGGCGTGGTGGATTCCTCTAAGTGTTGCTGTTTGAGCAGTTGGTTCTCCTGGAGGAGTCCCTATGGTTAGCTGCCCCAGTGTGAGTTTGACCATTCTTGGGACCTTGTTGGTGAGAGTGGCTGTGGTTCACTTTGGGGGAGCTCTGGTCCTTATATAGAGCATCGCTTCTTGGATCCAGAGGGGAAGATGTGTGCCATTTAATCTCCAGGAAAATCTCATAATGCTTCTTGGATTGTTGAACAGATCTGTTTGCACTCTCACTGCTTGAGTGCCTACTTTGTGTGCTTGAATCCTGCAACTTGAATAACTATTTCTAAAAGAACAATGTGTAATGTATCAACTAGTGATTTCTTACTATTTATCTTCTTTTCTTGAAATTCTGTAATATTTCTACCTTTTTCCTGTTTTTTTTCTCTTTAAATAAAAAAATGAAAAAAAAAACTCATAATGCTGGCTTCCTGGCATGTATTGGATTGTGCTTATCATTGAAGGAGCCGGACACCTCCGTGTCACTCCTGGTCTTTATTATGAATGTGACTTCTCAGCTCCAGTCTAGAACCCTCAACCTACAGCACAGCTCCTTCACTCCACTGGCATAGACTTTCTAGCTTCCACCACTGACCTTTGGGCCTTCTCAGTGTAGATCCATATAACAGACTGGTGTGAGTCCTTTTCCTGGGCTCTAGACCTCCAACTGTACTCGTGGGAAGCATTGTCATGGGCTCTAGGTCTTCAGCAGGACTCATGCAGGACATTGCTGTGCCATCCAAGCCCTTCCCTGAATATTCTGGGTGTTTAGCATTGTGGACAGTTTCCCTGTACCTTCTTGTCTTAACTCTTATCTCTATCATAAAATAATATTATAAATTCTGTGTCCTGATAGCAATCATGCTCCTCACAGCCCCGACAACACTAAGCATCCTAACCTTATACCGGTTCATTGGGATAACATACTTAGAATCAGATAGATGTGTGGCCTTCCCAGTGAATTAGATCCAACAGTGCCATGGCTAAGAAAAGACCTCTGAGGCCAAACATTCTGTTTTATATGCTAAGTGCATTTTTTCACTATGGGCTTATGACAATGATATAGGGGAACTGAAATTCTCAACCTACTATGCCTGCAATTTCGTGTTCTCTAAAATTGAAGAATGAATTTTAGGAACAATGGACATGAAGAGTAGAATATATTTATTGAGAGAAAGAAAGCTTCGGTCTGAAGAGACAGAAGTGGGTCCTGAGCAGGTTGCCCAGGACTTTGTCTTTTCCAGAGACTTTTATAGAATAAAACTATGAGTTCAAGGTGGGGAAAGACTGGGAACTCACAAAGCAGATGGGCATAAGGTGGGACATAACTGTAGTTAGCCAATAAGATCAGTAGTTCAGGTAAAGTTGATTACATTAGGGGCAAATGGGAAAACAACTCAGGTAGGAAGAGGGCATTCTTGGAGCTGTGACCCTTACCCTAGAAGGATGGGATAGTGACTCCAGGGTGAGAGGGAACTAATTAGACTATAAGTCCCAGGATGTAGATCCATTTGTTTGACCCTTTGTCTTGAGGCCTGGCCCACAGCAGGAGGTGTCTGTCTCCCCTACAGACACCTAAATTATCTGCACTGGCTCCGTGGAAGACCCAGCCCTATCTCACTGCCTATAATATTTCTAACTCAGCTGCCTGCAACCATAATGTACATTTTGCTTCCTTATTTTAAAAAGCTGATATATGCTAGTACTTTACCGTGACATTATTTGGTTAGGGACAGCACAATACACAAGAGTTAAAGTATACAACAGGTAACACTTCAGGACTCTTAGGTATGATAAAGTTAACAAGAAAAAGGTGAAAACCAAACATTCTCAAGAAAATGAGTATTTTTTTCTAAGTTTACTGACACATTTTAATCAGTTCAAAGTAAAATTAGAATTAGAAATTTTGGAAAGTATATAGTACTGTATACATTGTTTTGGGAATGAAGGAAGAACATTATTATCTTTCTGTTTGTTGCAAAGCAAGTAGTAACATAGAAGTGATAACGGGTTAAACACATGACACAGTGTACAACATATACTAACTCCATACTGGTTAATATATATGTATATCCATAACATACATAAGGTTATAATAAAAAGCACTTATTCCAGATAAGCGTGTTCTAAATATACAGATGCTAAGACCCTACTTTTTCATATATTGGTAATGTTTAGTGGTCTATCTCTACGGTATTATACACCTTTATGGGATAGGAATTTGCCTATAAAGTTAATAATCACTAAAAATTAAGTAAGATTAAAAATTTTGATTTTTTTATATCAAGTTTCATATTTTCATTGGCCAAGCAGATGGATGACACATATATGCACATGTAAAACTAGTATTAAAAGAAAAGAAACAACTGCTAAATATGTACCATGTCCCACAAGCTAAAATAAAACATAAAACATTCATTGTGTTCATATAATTGCTTTTAGGATGCTTTTAGAGAAATTACATACATAGTCATCTATCATATCTACAAATTTTGTACTGAATAATATCATGAGGATAGTTTATATAAAGTTACTGCGTATGCCTGAAATGTATTTATATTTTGTAGTTGTTGGGGGCTGTGTTCTCTTTTTATGTATGCATCATATTGTAGTTTTTCCTCTGGTTTTACTGATACTTTTCCAGTTATTTGGGAGAATTATAGATTCATGTTTTCTCTTTGTGGTTCTGGTAATTTTTGCTCTACATAATCAAAATTTATTAGAATATTTATATCACTCTCATAATCTCCAATATTCAGATTTTTGTCTAATATATTGAAATGTTTTTACTTTGAGTTAATATATTTTAACACTTTTTTATATTGATTCAGTATTCCATTTTTTACTGTAACCTAAGTATTATCCTTCATAGCAATTTTTGACAAACTCCTTTCAAACTACCCTTGGTTACTGCTTTACCAAGTGTAACAAATTATATTTTTTGTGTGTGTGCCAGGGATCAAACTTTTCAAATTTGATTTTAATATGTTCACTTAAAGGTAATTAAGTTACTCCTATTGTGAAATTTATGTCTCTCATTTTATCTTTAAATTTTTATTTACCCCATTTGTCTGTTTCTTTCTCCATTATTTTTCAAACTTGTATTTTCAATAGCTTTCCAATTATATATATTTGTTTCAACAATAATCACAGAATATATTGTGTCAGCATAAAGCAAATCTAAGTACCAAAGGTTGGATCAGAAACATTGTATGAAACTTAGTGAACCTAATATTTCTAATCTCTAGCCTCTCATCCATCCTTTTCTGTAAAGATAATATCTACACTGAATTCTAAAACTAACATTAGCTTTGTTTATGTTTCAAATTTATGTTAATACAGTCTTAAGCTAAATATTCTTTAGCATCTTTTGCCCAGCAGTATGCCTGAGTAATGCATTTGTTTATAACTATAATTAAAAGTTATAAAAGTCAGTGTTTTGATGAATGCAGCTTTAATAATACATTCAAATAGTTAATTTCTAATGTTCATGATTATTTGAATTAGATATGGGTTTAGCTAACATAAACACTGGACAGGCTTGTTTGTGTCTTTTTGTTGTATAAAAGCTTGTAGCTTTTAGCAGTTCTCAACCAGGGGTGATTTTTTTCATTTAGGGGACATTGATAATGTCTGGTGACATTTTTATGTGTCATACTGTATGAGTTTTTTTGTTTTGCTTTTTGTTGTTGTTGTTTTGTTTTTTGTTTTTTTTTTTTTTGTTACTGGGGATCAAACTCACGACTTTGTACTTGTCAGTCAGGCTCTTATGTCACTGAGTTAAATCCCCGGCGTGGCATTTCTGTGTCATACTGGAGGGGATAATTACAAGTTGGTAGAGAAAAATGACATGGAGAACAATCCCCCAATCATGAAGAGAGTTTCCCAAAGCAATGAAAAATTTATTGTACCCAAATGTCAATCAAGCAATGTTAGAAAAAGCCACTTTAGGGTATCTACTTACAAAATCCTTGAGATCTAACAGAAATAGTCCTTATACATTATTTCCATTTTAGTATATCTTGGCTGTCATACAAATTACAATTCTACATAAACTATGACTCAGCAATGATTTGCATATAATATGGACAGTAATTTTATTACAGTAGTAATGAATCCATAAGTAAGTTTGTGAAACAGAAACTGGTATATTTAAATACGAGTTGGCCAATTTATGAATCTATTATTTCCTTCAACTTGCTTAAGTTTAGGAAAATTCTTTCAATACTCTTTTAATATTTTCCGTGTAGAAATCTTAGAAAATTATAGTTAAGTTTGTGCCCAGATATTTCATGTTTTGTATTTTAAAAAGTTTTCTATTTTTATACATCATTTATTTCATCTCATCTCATCTCATCTCATCTCATTTTATTTTTTTATTTTATTTTATTTTATTATTTTATTTGAAACAAGGTCTCACTACATAGGTTAGACTGACCTTGAACTATGTGTAACCCAGGCTGGGCCCAAACTGTGCTGGGATTACAGGCAGATGCCGCCGCACCCTGTCTAAACACCATTTGAAATGTATTGCTGCTCACTGTATTTTTGGTCTGGCATTAAATATTCTTTTAGTGTATCTTAACCTTAAAATCTGAGTTAATAAGTCTGTGTATTTTCTGTATTTTCTATGTCCTTTATAATGTCATATGTGAGTGTAGTAGTTTTACCATTTTTTCCCAATTTTCCTCCATATTTACTCATTGTATTGGCTATAAATAAAGCACAGAAAACGACTGATTTTAAGAGATCTGCGTTGGTAGGCTTGGCGGTCCACGCTTGCAGTCACTGTATGGAGAGTTCAGGGCTGGCATAGACTACACAGCCGGATCCTGTCTGAAAAGACATATGGTGAAGAGAAAAAGAGAGTGAGTGTGTGAGGGCGTTTGTAACCTCCACTGTTGCTTTCTTTTCTCCACCTTTTCCTTTTGAAATCCCCCCCCATCCTAGTCTTCAAAACTTCACTTATTATATGGCCTACGAATCATAGCTTTGATACCTAGTTAGCAGTTAGACCTCAAACAGCCAGTGAACTTTGGCTAAATCCCCCAAAAGTCTCCTCTTCCTTAATTAGCCATGCAAACTATGGAAAGGGAGATAAACACTGGTGACCCACGCTGTGTGCCTCAATTAACCAGATGTGTAAGAAGGTCTCCTAACGTTCCAAAGGAGTCACCGCACTGCAAAGTGGTACCCATGGAAATCCTAACTCTCTGAACTTATGAACCCTTACAGTAGTTTATAACGGAAGTGGACAAAGGAATGGAGGCCAGTCAGCAGCAAGTAGCCAGCAGGTTTAATGGCTTGCTGACTGACCACTGCCCCTTGACTTACACCCGCTTGTTTCCGGAAACTTAGTCTTTATAGGTAATTTTTTATTTTTCATAACAATAGCAGGGGAGAGAGAGGGAGGAAGATGTTTTTATTCTTAAATTTTATACATGCTTGTATATATCATCTCAGCATTTCTTTGTTTTGGGCCTCTATAATTTGATCTAGCTATTTTCTTCCTTCCTACAGAAAAACTAACTGATCTGTCCTCTACTATCCCCTAATCTGCTGTTGCATCATCTTTTGAGCTTTTCTTTCAAGTTGTTTTATATATGTACATATATATTTATTTCTTTTCCTTGAGACAGGGTCTCCCTTTGTAGGCCAGGCTGGTGTTGAACTCACAGGGCAGCTCAGGCTGGCATGGAAATCGGAGGGATTTTCCTGCCTGGGATCCGGAGTGTGGAGATTTCAGGTTTGTGCTACCACGCATAGCCAATATATTATTTTTTACTATAGAACTTTCACTTGTTTGTAATGACATCTGTGCTTCATAAATATTTCCTCTCTTGCCTCTTACTATCTCCGAAGCTTTGAGACTAGCTGACTAAAGGTTCAAGGCTGTGATTATCACCCTCTTAGCTCTTTGGAGACTTACCTCATGTCTGCAGTTTCCCCTTTATTTTGAGGCCGTGTGTTTTTTCTTTTTTCTCAAGCAGTGCTTAGGAAGTTTTTGCTGTTCCTATTTTTTTTTATTTTAATAGAGTGCCAATTATTGTAGATGTCAAATTATAAATTATAGAGAAAATTTCAAGTTCTACATGATGTTATCTTCTTCACAAGTTTAATTACATGTGTTTATGCTGGGCTGTTAGCCTGAGGGCAAACATCACTCTAGTAGAGTGAGGAATTAAATAATTGGAACTGGAGTTTTACCCTTGTGGGAGTTTATCTGCTCCCAGAGACCAAGACCTTCAGAGCTGAATTTAAAGTGTGAGTTGCTACCAGAGACTTTTTTTGTATAAATTGATAAAGACTTCATCTGTCAGAAAAAAAAAATACTATGTAAATTTTTATATAAGCACTTATTAAATGGTACCTCTTATTAGACTTTGTGTTAATATTAATGTACTTCACAAGTGCTTATCTTTTATTGTCACTTAATTAGATAAATACCTTATATCTTCCTAGGGGAAAAAATTACCTCAGTCATTGACAGGACTAAATCTGCATCTGTTGGGTTTCACAGCCTTCGGTTTTAAAGGCTGAAAGAAGCAGTCTGACAATTGGGAAGAGGAGAAAGTTGGTTTTGTTAACATTTTAAATGCACATAGTTATGTAAATGTACATGGTTGGGTTAAAAAGCAACATTTCCTCTATTGAATTCTTAGTGTTCAGAATACAAACCAGAGTAAATTAAAATTATGTAATGAAGCAGAGATATTTTTTCTCAGCCAGGAAATCATTTGCCTTGTTTTCTTTCCCTTTGATGATTCACATCAGAAGAAAAGATGTAAAACTGCTAATATGAAATTAGCAAATTAGAATGGTGGGACTCATCAGTTTATGTTTGTTCTTCCAGTTGTCTTACTTTTTTTTTCATAGTGAAAGCTGCCATCTTTCTGTAGTTCATCCGATTTTATATTTCTTTTCAAAAAGTAAATAAACCTAAGCATTCCGGTCAACCTATACTCTGAATAAGAAACTAGTGAGAAAGTCTCTTTTTTTCAGTACTATATACATTCTTTAAATATTTCTCATTTATCATCTTATGGGAGATTAATTTTGTCTTTTAACTTTTATAATGACAGAGAACAAATTCACATTATTCATAAGTATATACTTAAAATTAATAAATTTATTACTTAGACTATACACTATAAAATATACAGACTTCAATGGCATATACATTTATTATATTGTCATGCTGGTACCATATACACATTTGATATTATAAGCTTATTGTAGTATCACTTAGAATCCAGTGTAGAGGTGTTTTTTTTTAATACAGAAAAGTTATTTTTTATGTCTCTAGGAAGTGACTGTGATATTCTATAGCTGATGGAAATTACCACCACATTTGAAGATTCAATCAGTTTCAAATGATAAAGTATTGAATTTAACTCAAATTTGGGAACACTTATCTTCAAATGAACAAACTAGATCTGTGGTTCTTTTACAAAGGGCACATGTGGCATTCTCTTACAAAGAGTCCATATATAGAAGAGACCACTATTTGAACTATGGTTGTTATAGTCAATTTATTCAATAATATAACCTTTAAAACTGTTAAACAATGTAACTTCTCTAATCTATCTGACTGTCATCTTACATTTCCATTTAATTCCACTCAAGGAATCTGTTTTTCTTGTTTCTCAATAAATGTCTTGTTGTTTTCTCCTTGTCATGACATCAACCTGACACCCCCAAGTTAAGGTAGGAAATGTTTATTTTAGCTTACTGTTTGTTAATGTTTCCATCTATAGTCAACTGGGCTCAAAGCAGGGCAGCATGGCAGAGGTGGACAGCAGAGGAGAAATAGTCCATTACACAGCAGTGAGGAAGCAGGAAGCCTTTCTTCTTCTTTACCTTTTTATTCTATCCAGGCTACAAGCTATTAGTTAATGCTGCCCACATCGGGGATGGTTTTTTTCTCTTGGAAAATTCCTTATCTATGCCCAGGACTGTGCTAAACCAATTAGTTGATTAATCCAGTGTCACATAACCATGATCCAGTATCATTCACCGTAATATTGTCACCTCCCAAAAGTCCCAGCTTTTCACCCATGAAGCTTTGAGAGGACCTGTAGATATAGTGTCGTAACAAAAATGAAGGTATGTGGTTCTCCTTTTGCACATGATCTCTAAAATGTGGAATCAGCCTTACCTTATGATTAGACACATAGTCCTCTCCAGTTCAGCTATTTTTAAGAGTGTTTGTGGCTCACATGGAAATGTCCAGGATACTTAATGTGAGATCGTAATTAACAAGCATGCTACTAATATTTATATGTGTGCAAATTCACAAGCTATTATATAATGTTGTACCATATTCTTTACTCCTACATGATTATAATATCATAGAATTACCATGTTTTCATAGATATATAGTGGAATTTTCTCTTCTTCAGGTAGAATGTATTGTATTCATTTTGAGCTTCATTTACTGACAATATTCAGTAAGATTCTCAGTGTCACATGTCTGGTAATTTTTTCCTCTTCATTATGTTCTCTCCATACACATATGGAAATTACTTAACAGTAGTTTGCATTTCTATCATACACTCCATTTTTACATATATTAAACATTTAATGATATATTACTAACTGAAATATTAGCCTCCAAATTATTTCTCCAACATATAGCAATGAATTTGAAATCAAATTAAATGAAATAAAATATTATCAATTATGAAGTTATTTATGAGTTGTTTATTAATTATATTTTCCTAACACACTGTGAAATGATTCTCTGAACAAATTAGAAGTATTTACAATATGACTTCATTCACAAAAACGTGCTAACAAAAACTTATTTGAGACTTAATGCAGTGTTTTGTTTGGTCAAATGAACATACTTAGAAGAAGAAAAAATGTATGCATGCAAGGAACGTCACAGTTTATTTCTTTGAGTTTCCAAGACCTAGATTTTCTTTTCCTTCTCTTCAACACCTGGTGATCACAATCATTGGAAACACCAAGAATAATAGAGGAATTTATACTGCTACAAATTTTTAAGTGGAAACTCTTGCCAACAAATACCAGTTT
Source organism: Hydrochoerus hydrochaeris (assembly GCA_004027455.1). NCBI lineage: Eukaryota > Metazoa > Chordata > Mammalia > Rodentia > Hydrochaeridae > Hydrochoerus > Hydrochoerus hydrochaeris. Next base: position 43,627 of record PVLA01000344.1, on the reverse strand, counting down.
TCTGTGATACTTTACTGCTGTCTCCTTTCTCCAATCAACAGCTTCATTTTACTTTCCATCCCAGCTTGTATATGCTGTCTGTTGTAAGAATTTCAGATAGTAGTACATATTTTATAGTGTCTTTGAAATCATATAGTAGCTATGATAAGGAAATTTTAGACAAGCAACAGCACACAGGGAAAAATAATGCTCCTGGCATCAGTTTAATTACTGCCATTTTCAAAGCACAGGCAGGGATCCCATTTGCATCAAATTTGTTAGAACAATGATCATTTCTGCCAGACATTATTAAATGGTTGTGCAAAGCAATTCCATAAGATGTCGCTGCAGAACTAGGACGTCAAAGCACTGATAAATAAATCAAATGAAAATGGAACCAAAAATTAAATTAAATAAAGGAAAAAGAATGTTAATAAATTTAAAATCTAAGCTACTGCAGAAGCTATTAAATTTAAATCTTTACTATAAAAACAGCAATTCTAATTTCTTTCTGAGGCCTTATATTGTTTTTCAGCACTTGTTTAGATAGCTATTGTACAGTGGAAAGGGAAAAGTTACATTTGCTTAGTATTACTATATTTACTAATTTATTATTTAAATTACTTTATATTAGATATTTTCCTATAGTTTTGAACTGTCCTCTCATTGCAATTACCTGATGTATTTTTTATTTATTTTAGAGATTTCAAAAGAAAGAGATGAGAAATAAACTATTAAAAGTTTTCAAATACAATGTATCTGATTTATAGTCTATGTTCCAGAAGTATAAGAGTGCATGCTGACTGAGACAACTGCAGAAATAAGAGGCAGAGACATACGATATTCACTCTAGGTTCAAGCTATTTGAATTCTGCTATTATTGAAGAGTCATTTGTAGAAAAACAGTTGTACCTTGAGACCATAATTTTAAGTGAAATAAATCAGATATTATGGTTTAAATGTCACATGATTTTTCTTAGATGAAAAACTCAAAGTAAAAGTAAAACAAAGTAAAGACAATAGGAAGTAGGGAGATAGATCTTTCTCAAAGGGTAAGAAGCTTAAGTGATTGTGGGGAGATGAAACAAGAAATTGAGATGTGTTATACATAAACCAACATCATGCAAGAAATTAAAACATTATTCAATGCAAATATATACCCCCCAAAATCAAATTGATCAAGAAATGGGTGGATGTAGGGGGGGCATAAAGAAAAGAATTAAGATGTGTTATGTGCATGTATCAACTTGCTACAAGGAATGTAAGCATTATGTACTACACAGAAGAAACAATATAAATAAAATGCTACATCCGTTGATTATGAATCCTCATTAGAGTCCAATGGTTTGTTTTGTTTCTGTCATTTCCCATGTAATGCCTTTGACAACCTAGGTAATAGTTGTCGAAATGGTGCCCTTGACAGCACAGGTTTCTTGAGAGAAGGTACTCTGCCTTCTTCCTCACTGCATGATAACAATCGTTAATACTAAAGAGGCAAAATAAAAGCAAATCATATTCATGTAGAAAGCTTTATAATCAAAGATTTTTGATTCTAATTAATCCTTGTGAAGTTTGGTAAGTTTCAGAATGGATTCACAATCATTTTTATCCAATTACACAGAAAGAATAGTGTAGATACATGATACAAATATATAAATTATGCAGTCATTACAATTTCCATCAAGCAGGCTCCTTAATTGATAGGTCTTTGATTCAATGTTTTTTAAGACATCTCCTGAATTAAAAGATATCACAAGCAATTCTTTTATACATACATATATATATATATATGTATGAAAGAATACATATAAATGTATGAAAGAATACATATATGAAAATATGTATATATGAAAGAATATATATCAATATGTGTTTGCTTGAAGAGTCTTTATTTTTCGTTTTCTTATTTTTTTGTACAAGTACCAAATACATCATTTTGCCATCCTATTTTTTGCTATGTGAAAACCTACCTTGAAAAATATAGATTTCCAGTTTCTCTTCTATGAACTCGTTTAAGATTGGTTTGCATCTGTTATACTCATCAGAATTCTTGATTTTTATTCAAACAAAATTAATTAACTTAAGCCAAAGGAATGTGTTGAAAGGACATCAGGAAGACAAGAAAAAGGCAAAGAGGATGACCTGAGCAGGAAGAGACCGAGGATCCCAAAGGAGCAGGCCCTGCTCAGGACACGGCTACTGGCAGTGAAGCTTCCAACTTCATTTGCTTTCTCTGCGGTCTTTCTCTTTCCTTTGGACTCCAAAGCCTCTGAGCTGTTCAAAATGCTCTCTAAAGAGCATCTCCCTTCTCTTTTCCATGGTTTTTTTTAAATACCACGCCTTGAGAGGGAGCCTTATAGCTGCCTACTCTTAAGGTCACATGAAAGATTGCAAAGAAAAGGTAAAACTTAACCTTCCATAGATGCCCAGAAGATAAGTCAGCATTTCTGGCTCTGTAACAATACTTCCAAAAGTTCATATTGGAGATGGGATAAGTCTATGGTTTGTAGGGAGTCCCAGCCTCTGAAAATTATGTTGGAATTTAATCTCCATTGTGCAGTATTAACAGAATATAATCTGAACCCCACTAGGAGTTCAGAGTTAAGATCTTTGAGAAATGGTCAGGACTAGATAAAGGAATGAAAATGGAAGTCTTGTGAATGAATAATAATTTTTAAACAATAATAAGATAAATAATGACACTAAACTTTATTTCCCAAAAAAAGGAGATAATTGTTATTCTCTTATTTTGGCATGAAGTTTTATATCTTATAAAATTTTTTAAAAGTTTAAAAATTTAGATTAGGGAAAGAAATTAGCACACATTCATACTTTATACCTGCCTCTTGATATATGATGTGCTATACATAGTATTCTACAAAAACAAACAAAAATTATCATATGTGGTTCATTAAATTTACGTCTTCAAAATCACTAACCAAAGTAGATTTCTCTTCTTTAAAACATATTCAGCCTAGTAACGTGGAGTTAGAACAGTAAGGGCTAATAGAACAAGGGAAATAATACAAGTTGAATAAGATATTATTAGATATAAGAATACAAAGGAATACTATATCTTCAAAACTATGTGGCTGGAGGTTAAATCTCTCAACAAGACATAATAAATAGTAAAAGGATTTTGGGTAAAAAGAGCACTGTAAGGATATAGAATTTGTTTTCTTTACATGGATATTCTGATTGCAAAGTAAGACATAGGAGTTTCTGTCATATTTTCACACATTTATAAGAAGTATCCATCATGGTGCAATATGGAACGTCAATACTGGAATTAATGATGCTGAGAAGAAATGATAGTGTTTCAATTTTTAGACTTTTAAGGCCCACTTTAGTTTCATATCTTCAGCTTATGACCAAAAATACTATTAGTATAATTGAGCCCAAGTTCACCTGCTACAATGGAGTGCAAAATATGGTCTCTGAAAACATCAGAATAAAATCTGAGCTACATAGGTTTGTTCTATATCCTGGTTATTGCAAGATCAGCAGTGAAAATGGGCATACAAATATCTCTTTGAAATATAAAATTCATTTTCTTAAATATATACTCAAAATAAGATTGGTAAATCATAGTTTTAATATTCATGAGTAGTCTTCAAGGATTCTCTTTCCATTCATTGAAGAAAGAAATTTTAAAGGGCACAATTTGAAAATTGCATATGTTCATATGTTGGAAGAATTATTGTTAAAATATAGGATATCTACTACAAGCAATGTACAGATTCAATGGAATGGTTAACACAATCAAAATGATATTTTTCAGAAATATCAAAAATGTTAAAAATTATATTGAAACTGAAAAGAAATGAAACATACAGAGCAACTTTAAGCAAAAAGAACAAAATTACAAGTATGTATCACATTGCCAAAGTCAAGCCTTACTAGAAAACTACTGTAATCAAACATGGCACTGCCATAAAGCTGGACTAATAGAATATTGGGCTACAATAGAGATCCTAGAAATGAAACCATATATTTATAATCCAGTGATTTTTGAAGAATATGGCAATATACACAATAGAGAAAGGATAAACTTTTTAAAAAAGTTTTGGTAAATTTGATAGCCACATGAAGAATAATTTAGACCTTGATTTCATGCCAAACTAAAAAAAAGAAAAAGGAAAAAAAATGAGATTCAAGACTGAAGACTCTAATTTCATACTAAACTAAAAACAGAAAGAAAATTTTTAAAATGAGATTCAAGACTTAAATAAAAGAAGCCAAATTGTACTAAGGGAAGAAAATAGAGAAAAAATATCTATAATAGTGGTCTGCAAAATGATATTTGCATGTCATTCTAAATCACAGGAAATTTAAAAAAATAGACAAGTGGAATTGTTTCAAACATAAAGCTTCTGTACAGCAGATGTAAACAAATAAAAAAGTCAACATACTCCCAATACAATGTGTCCTAGTTACTTTTTACTCGTTGCTGAGACAAAATACCTGATGCCCAATGTTGGGAAAGGTAAGGTTTATTTCTTACAGTTTTTGGAGGTTTCAGTCCATACTCATTAGCTCCAAGGCAGGGTGGCATGGTGGGGCCGCAGTTCATGGCGACTGCAAACAGCATGGCAGGAACAGGCAAGAGAGAGAGACATGCTTATTTCCAGCCATTACCTTGTATGCTGGCTCCTCCCCTAGGTGGGTGCAGCACTGACACCCTCAATCCAAGTGCCAGACAATGAACCAATCACAAACGCACAATGCAAAGGCATGAGGCCTGGGGGCCACAGACATAAACCATGATAGAATGGAAAGAAATTTTCAAACTGAATTTTTAGCATCTCAATAGCAAGAGAACAACCCAATTTAAGAATGGACAAAGGAACATAATAACAATGTGGCAACTATAGTTCAGCTCTGTCTTTAGCCCTTAGACACAGAATCGAAGACCCTGGCTTCACCCATAGGATTAAAATAGTTCACATTCATAAAGCGAAACAAATCAGACCCACAAAATTAAATATCACAAGATGTCTCTTATAAGAGACACTCAAAATAAAAATGAAGAGAAAAACTAATGATAGATAATAAGAAATAGGAAAATAGGTCTTTCCCACACAGGAAGAGGGAGCAAGAGCTGGGAGGAGGAGGCAGGCAGAGGCGGGTAGGAAAGGTAGTTCAGCTGTAATATGCACATGGACCAACTCCCCACACAAATGTACACATTATGTACTGGAAACACATACAGTAAAACAGGAGACATCAAAGAGAAAAGTTTACACTTCTCTCATCTCTACACCTTGCTTACACTTGGAAAGCATTTCATGTCATCATTTAAAAACCCTTCTTTATATAACTACATTAAAGAGCAAAGTAAAAGATAGGTAATAGAAAATAGGGAGGTAGATCTTTTGCCAATGGGAAGAGGACCAGAGATGTGGGGAGGGAGGAGGGAAAGTAAAGTAAATGAAGAAGTGACATGTGTCTTGGACATGTCTTAAACACCTATGTTGGGCGAGTTCATTATGGGTTTCGTAAATGCACTAATATAAAAAGAACAAAATAAGTCACATTTCTACTTCAGTGTTAAATAGGTTCATATCTCAAATAGATTAAAGAAAGTTCTGGCAAAGGCATAAAAATAGTATCAAGTGATTTATTCAGTCCCAGTGTTCTTACAGCTAGAAAATCACTTCAAGGTTGCTCATTTCTAAGATTTTACATTAAATATAGGAACAGAGGGACAGGAGAATAGATAATCAACTCAGAGAAACACTCAGAGAAAGGAATAACTATGCATTTTGTTTTCTTTTCTGTCTAGTTAGGAGGCTGCTGTGGTTTAGATTTAAAATGATTCCCGCCAAAAAAAGAAAAAAAAAATCCCATGTGCTCACAGGTAAGGTTTTTGGAAGGTGACTGGGGCCTGCTGGCATCATTGCCTAGTTCATAGCTGGCTGTGCTTTTAGAAAAAGAAGGCTGGTCAAAGGAGGAGTGTCACTGATGGTGAAGCCTGGAAGGATGTGTTCTTGTCCCCAGAACCTTCTGGTTGTTTTCTGTGCTTTGGTGCCATCAGTTGAGCAGCTTTGCTCTGCCAGGCCCACTCCCGCGCTTCTCCTACCCTGGGCCAGCCTGCTTTGAACTTGAGCTGTCTGAAACTGTGAGTCAGAGATAAGCCCCTCTTCCTTTGTATTGAGGAGTCAGGTATTTTGTGCCACAGACAAGAAAATGACTGGCAAATTTTTAAAACATTAATAGCTTATTTTTCATTCTAGAAAACTTTCTCCATGTAAGGTAGTCCTAATTCCTTTTCTTAAAAAAAATAAAGAGGAAGTTATGGTAAAATAGATCTTTACATAATTACTCATATTTTTGAAACCTTAAAATTGAGTCACCTGAAAATATTTCTCATTTTCAATAAAGTAACAATCTTATCGTTTTCTTCTTCAGGATACTCACATATAAATATTCTCTGTGTCTAATGCATTTGTCATTCTTACTACAAAGTAAGTTTGCCTTCCTAACATTTCTTATCCTATCTGAAAAGCAAGACCATACAGGATTAATAGTAAACATGTAGAAAAAATGGTCTTTTAATTGCAGGAGAGAATAGAGAATCTGGCAAATATGCGCTGAAGTTATTAGTGCATGCAGCAGAGGTGATGCTGATCAGTTGACAGACCTCCAATTTCACACTGCTACAATGCTTTCCCTGGTAAATTTAATGGAAGAAAGAGCAAACCAACCAGAAGCAATCTAACACAGTCAAACAAATGTCTGTTTAATAGATGCTGGTTTCTTAGAAAATGCTAATAACAATGCCACGTGTTGAGTTTTTTCTGAGTCAGTAGTTAACATGATTATGTTGCCATGGGTCACCACATGTTGTCCTTGCTATCATCATTGTTTCCTGCAGAAAGAAAATGCCTAAGGGTTACCACAGGCTGATAGACATAGCATGCCAAATTACACGCTGCATCACACCATCTGCTAAGCCACAGATTTCCAGGACACTGCAGCACTGCAGAGAAAAAGGGTTATGATTATGCGTACCTCACAGGAGACAAGTATTTTCTGATCTACTATCTGGAATTATTTTTTATGGAGCTGATGATAAAGTACACTTGACAGTGTATGAGTATCAATGAAATTCTCATTAGGGGAAAAATTCAGAAGTCTAGGCCTGAATAGCTCACTAAGTTTAACAGAAGCGAGTCTGGATTCAGCTAATGGCAGTTGTTCTATTCTCATTTTTAATTAGCGTCAAGGAGTTTAATTAGAAGCATAGCATATGAAAATCTCCACGAATGCAACAGCTAGAAAAGACCAAAGACTTCTCTGACACAGCTGCTCCATCTTCCCCAATAATTTGGGAGCTGTGGGTGAAAAAGAGGACCAGTAGGTCTTAGGAAGTGCAGAGTCCAGACGGAAGCATGCGTGTTCGCAGACCTGCCCGAAAACCACAGACACATATAAAACTTTTCATCCAAGATATCCTTTATTCAAGAACTTTCATCACTGCATAAACTGTGCTGAACTAAGAAATTACATAAATAACATAGATCCTCATTAGTGTCTATCTCTTTGTAGAGCCCCTCTAGAAAATACGGTACTACAGATGTAACTGATCATCACTGTTCAATTTTTATAAGTTTAATAAATATTTTTGAGCAAAATCTATGTCAGACACCTGTACTGATTAGAAAATAAAATATATAGGAAGAAGGAAAAATATGGAATCTTCTGCACTACAGAAAATACAATGTTGAAATTTAGAGGATATTTGATCATTTTATTATATATTCTACATTAAAAAGTAACCAATAAAATTTAGGTCTCTTTAAGTAACTGCATGAAAATATTGAGTCAGTATCCTCTTTGCACAAAGAAAACTAGTTGTAGATTTATGAACTTTATATACTAGCTCAATTTTACTTTAGGTGAGCTGAAATGAAGTACAATACATCTCTTAATGTGACTTTGTTCTTTTAAAAATAACTGTTAAATCTTACAGTTTTAAGCATTTTAGTCTTCAGTATACTCTGTCTTATGGATGTGATTTATGCTTGCACCCAATATAGTGTGGGAATCCAGTATAAGACAGAAATATGACATGGTTTGTCAAGGTTTTAAGGTTCAGCCTTTTGTTTAAATATTGTTCTGTGCTTATGTTTCATTTTTCCATAAGAGTTTAAACTAAAATTTGCATAGTCGTATTTGGATACAAATATAGAACACTGAAATTTATTCTATTAAGTCAGATGATGTCTTGAGCAAATGCATACCTAATAAAGTCAGTTCCATATAAGTTTTTCAAATGGAAAACTAAAGGGATTTGCTAGGCAATCTTTAAACCAGGTAGGAAAAACCAAACTTGAAACCAATTCTTAATGTTTATAACATGACTATCTTACAAAGTGAAACCAAACTGAAGTTATCTTATGCAGTAAAGAGTTAAAAAGTAAATTCAAATAAATTTATTGGTAATTAGCAATATAATTGGCAGTCTACATAATACTGTAATAGATAAAAATGGTTAATAGCAATCTATACGCTAGAAAGAATAATTGTTTCAGAAACTTTTAATTAATTGTTCAAATCTTGTAACATCATGAGTCTATGAGAGCTTTAGTAGACATTGCAAAGTAGTGTAGAGAGCACGTAGATTTTATTATTAGATAATCTGGGAATTCTATCCTAAGTTTTTTGGTTGTGGTATAGGCAATTCTCTGAAATGTGTTGTTTAAGTTTTGGGACTATTTAGGAAAACAAAATAAGAATAAATTAAACATTTTTTTACCTTAAGTAAATCATAAACTTCAATCATTTAATGATCAATCACAAACTTTCTATCTACAAAAGATTTGGGGACCATATTTTTTTCATCAAATGCAACGTTATATAGGGGTCATTAAAGCTGGAGATTGATCACACGCAGGGTGTGAAACCAAGGCCAGTCCTAAAAACAGAGAGAGCCCAAAACAAGTCACATAAGCAAGCTGTTCCAGCTCCAAGGAGGCAAAGGCACCCAGGTCAGCCAGGCAGATAAGTTGCTACACAGTGGGGTTAAAATTGACACTGCCCTCCTGAGTGTATAAATAAATGTGCTACAGTGGTTGAGCAGTCCCTTCCCTTCCATTAGGAAAACGAACTCCACCTGACATCAGCTTTCATGTCTTTCAGTTATTTTCTATCCTCTCACTGTCCTTCCCCTCAGGGAACATCTAGAGCTACAGCTGGTCACTACAATTTTTTTTGGAGGGGTAACAAGTAGTGGTAACAGGATAAATATGAACACTAATGAAGAGCATAAATAAAGTTTGGCGCCATTATTGGTTTGAGAGAGAAGGCTGTTAAAAAAGAGAATATGTTAGTTTCATGATGAATGGGGAAGATAATATAGAAAAGGAACTACTATTAAAGTGTGACCATCTCTAGCAAAGTGTAACTAACATGTTTAGAACTACTAAAATATTTCACGAAAAACTGAAGATAATAGGACACATTGTAAAAAACATTGTCTTGAGGAATAATATTTAAATGAACTATTTTTTCCTAAACACACAGTTCAGAGTATCTTTAATGGATTTAATTTAAATATCTTATGCAATAATCAATTCAAACTCATTAAGAGTGAATTTAATATTACAAAACTTTTGAAAGAAATGAAGAAAATATATGACATGAAGATTACAAAAAAGAAGGAAATAGAAAATTTTATTCTAAATAATTTATGCAGCCTGATGAAATAAAAACCAAAATAAGAGAAAAAACTAAAGAACATTGAAGATACAAACATTTTTGACAATTAAACTACGTTGTTTGTATTTTATATTTTGAAATAAAAGGAAACAACAATATTCAATTATTACTGAAGAAAATACTAAAATATTCTTCAATATACTCACTTTCAGTACACCCCTCACAATTATAAATAGAGTACATTTAAATATTATGTTGAACAACAAAATCTAGTCAGTCATGTAAGCAAAATGACAAAATAGAAAGTCACATAACTCATTCTTTTTCTGAAGCACCATTTTTTAATGATATGCATAGTCCAAAATACCCTAGTAAGAAGTCCAGAATTCAGTTCAGCACTTTTCAGTGCTTGAGATGATTAAAAAAAAAAACGAATTGGATTAGAAGGAGTGAGCTTTCTCTTTTGGCTAATTTATTTTGGAGAATTAGCACATACATATTATGCATGCATGTATGATTTTGATTTTGCAGATTTGTACATGCAAACAACAGTGCATTGTAATTTTAAATCTTCCAAAATTTACCCCCTTTCCTTACCTCATTTCACATTTTGGAGGGAAGGTTGAATACATATATCTTGCCAATATCAATCTCCCTATTATACAGAGATAGAGGATAGGTAGGTAGGTAGGTAGATATGGATGGATGGATAGATTTGATCATTTTTGAGTCTCTCTTTTCCTCTCCCTACCATCTCTCCTAGCACTGTTCCTTGATCTCCTTTCCTTTCACTAAAAAGTGTGCCTTTACTGTACTCTTTAATTTATTTCTCTTTTTAGTTAGCTATATAAAAGAAATCAAATGACATTTAATTTTTTGTTTCCTTCTTATTTCACTTAACGTTGTGATCTCAAGATCTGTCCTTTTCCTACAAATGACCAAAACTGATCCTTCTTTATGGCCCAACATAGTTTCATTGTAAATGTATCAGATTTATTTTATCAATTCACCTATTGATGTACATTCAGGATATTTCCAGAGCTTAGTTATTATGAATTGCACTGTAAAAAAAAACAGGAGCACAGAAGTATCACTATAATATGAAGTGTTTAAGCCTTCTGAGAATACATGTAAACAATAAGTAGCTGGGTTAAATGTAATTTAATTTTTAAATTTTGGAGGAATCCTCATGCTGTCTTTCACAGTGGTTATCATGGTTCACATTCTTACTAACAATGTGGACCAGTTCCTTATCCCCACACCCTCACCTGTGTGTGTGTGTGTGTGTGTGTGTGTATTTTAATAAATATAGCTTTATTTGAGTAAAATGACACAACAGAGTTATTTTAATTTGTATTTTTCTAAAGACTAAATATCATGAAAAATTTTCAGTATATTTATGTTCATTTGTACTTATTTTCTTGAAAATGGGCTTTTCAGATTATTTGCTCATTTATGATCGGAGTTTTGGTCTTGGGAATTAATTTCTAGAACTCTTTGTATATTCTAAATATTAGTCCTCTATTAGAAGAGTGACTGGAAAACAATTTTTCCCATTCTGTAGATTTTCTCTTCGTTTTGTTGTCTTCTTTGTTGTAGATAAGTTTTCTAATTTGATGTGGTCCTGTTTGTTGTTTCTTGGTACTATCTTGTGTTGGAGTACTATTTGTTTTTATGTCTTCTAGTGTTTATTTTATTTTCTATTAATGACAAAGTTTCTGTTTATATGTCAAAATCGTTGAGCCATTTTGATTATACTGAAAGTTAAAAGATGGATATAGTTTAATTCTTTTTCATGTAATCAATTTTTTCTACATCACCTGTTAAACAGGCTTTCATCTACAATGTGTTTTTGCCTCCTATAGCAAAAATTAGATGAATGAAAGTGCATTTTTTGTGTCTTCTATTCAATCAGTTTACAAATCTATTTTCTTCCATTTTCTGTATTCTTATCAAGAAATAGCATGACTTACACTAGAGCATATCCAAATTGAAACAACTGAATGTCTAACTTTTAAACATGTGCCATCTTAAATGAACAATGTACATCCTATTCAGCTAAATAAGTTTATTTTTTCTATATAATTATAATTTTAACTTTTATTTTTCAGTATATATTTTTCCTACATAATGATCATATTCATCATTGGGAATTTGTACCTGTGTGTAATATATTTTGATTCTTTCTTTTACCCCCAATTATATTACTGTAACATAAACAGCCAGTGTGGTCCCTCCTGCTTTGCTCTTTGGCTTAATAGTGTCTTGGGCATTCTGGGTCTCATATGGTTCCACACAAATTTCAAGACTATTTTTCCTCACTCTGTGAAGAAGATTTTTAATTTAATAGTAATTGCATTAAATGAAAATATCATTTTGATATATTGCCACTTTAATGATATTAAATCTGCTAACTCAGGAACAGAGAAAATCTTTCCATTTTGCAATATCTTCTTCATTTTCTTCAATATATGACAGTGTTCATTGTAAAACTCTTTCACTGTCTTGTTATGGTTTCCCAATATCGCACTGCCTAAATCATAAAAACCAGGATGGAAATTATCATTTCCATCTCTGTTCAATTTGCTGTTGTCAGATACCCTGTATGCACAGCAGGTTTCCCATCCTGAGCCAGAACCGTGCTCACAGGAGAGTGCTATGTCTTTCTTCATAATGGTGCATAAAAAGGGAAGATTTCCTTCATTCTCTGAAGCTTCAGTCCTGCAACAGCAGAATGTGTTTCTTCAGTAAATTTACTGCTCTTCCTAATAACCTGTCATTCTGAGTTTTGCATGGTTACTTTCATTCTCCAGATATGGTCCTGTGATTTTTTGTGAGTTCCAATCTCCTTCTGGAGTAATATTGGCTGTTTTCCTAGATTGGAGGTTTTCATTAATCAAGTTGCTCCTAATCCACCATCTTCATTTTTAATCTTTGTTTCTTTCTTTGTTTTATTTATTTATTTATTTATTTATTTATTTATTTTTTTGAGACAGAACCTCACTAAGTCATAAAAGTGGTATCAAACTGGCTGTCCTCTTGCTTCAGCCTCTAAGAGTGCTGGGTTACAGGTGCACACTACCATATCTAACTTTTATTTGCAATGGCTCTTTTTCATTGTCTCCTGGTCTTATAAGGATATATCTCAACTGAATATCATATATTAAACAGCTCCTGAACAACAAATCTAAATTATTCTGTCATCTTCATGCCCTTTTACATTCTAGTAATCTCTATAAATATTTGTGTTTTTTCAGAGTAATTGTCAGCTTTGGTATCAAACAGTCCCATGACACAGTGGTTTATACCAACAGTGGTTTATTCCTCCATCACAGCAAATATACACTGCTGAAGTCTTGCATATTCTTCAGGTTTTAGTTATATGGTAATCTGGGGGTAACTTTTTCACAAGTTATTCATTTTACTCTTCAAACTGGAAACTTCTTCATTATGTAAACATGTACATTCTTGTATCAGAAGGAGAAAATTTCAAAAAAATTTAAAACATCTGATTGAATGTGGTTCTATCATTTCCACTCAGTTTCATTGATGGGAATGTTACAAGATCAAGTTCAGATTGCAATACATCCAAATGTTCCAGTGGAGTTTATAGTCAAGTCATATGCCCACTAAAGGAATGAATAATCCTTTTCAAATTAAGAATAAACAAACAACAACAACAAAAGGATGCAAACAACATTATAATCTACTATATAATGTTTGAGTCACTTGAATATAATTCTCTCCTTACTGACTAAGATTTTTTCATTTCATGTACATCATTTTAACTAGAACAGAGCAGTATCTGACATATGAATCTATTTAGTTAATACACATATTAGGGTATAGAAACTGACTGAATAAATATATAATCCCTGTTTTTTGTTATTCTCTGGTCTATCAACTCATCATCCCACTGCTAATAATCAAAGGATCTATGCTGATTTTATTTTCTGTCCCAGAGAAAAAGGAATCTTTATTCCAAACTTATGAGTAAAAATGAATCTAAGGGCATATTGCTAGACGAGAAACTCAGCTACCTTGCTGATATTTTATAGGATATTAAATTAAAAATATAATGTATGTAATCATCTTGAAGATAGGCATTAAAAGCTATTGTAGATAAGTTTTTAGTTAACAGGATCATAGCCATAATTTATGAAGTTCTTAAGATATGACAGATACTGTGCTTAGCAACTTTCCTACATTATGTCTCCTATAATCTTCACATCAGTTGTTTGATGTGAATACCCATCTGAGAGCAAATCAAATCAAGTCAGTCAGCTGCACTGAATTCATAGTACTACTTTGAAACAATGACGGGATTTGCACATAGTTAAGATTAATTAAAACTGAAGTTGTCAATTGCTTACACATAAAATTCATTTTTCTTATATAGAATATAATAAAGAGAATACTATATTTAACCAAGAGGCTGGTGTATTTAACACAGAATAAAATCTATATATTACTGGCAGGAATTAATTAATTTCTCCTACTTCTCTGTTATAGTCAGCTCTACTAGAACATGAATACAGTCCTTGCTTATATCATTAATTATACTTGATGAACTGTGCCCTGTCCTTATTAAAACTCATCTGCCCTGTCAGTCCTTGAGGCTTAAAAAAATCTGCCCCTGAAATCCACAAAACTGATTTGATGTAAACTTCAAACCAAAATAAAATTAAACAAAGCAACCATCACATAACAATACAAATAAAAGGAAAGATAAAAATAGAAAAAAATAAAGATTAAGCAAAAACATCTCACATCCCCCCAAATAACAAAGACTCCCCTCTACATAGCAGAAGCAAATAAAAATCGTAAATGTTTTCATTTGTTGCCTGAAAATAAGATCTGTTTTCAATGAAACAATACTGCTTACATTTTGTAAAAGTGAATAGCAAGTCCTTCATAAGATCAGTTGTAAAATAATTTATGTTGTTAACAAGTTGTTAGAAAAATTTTACGCAGCTGAATATAGTGAGGTAAGTGCACAGTGTTTCTCTTGTATTTTTGTGAATTACCTCTTAATGGTACATTCATTTTACTGACTTCTCAGTTCAACATCTTTGTCATGTGGTTTAACAGGAAAAGTGAAGAATTCCTCTCTGTACCTCATTATAGCATAGACATTTTCAGAAAGCAAATGCTTTGCTCCTTAAGACATCCTGAAAAATAATTGATATGTAAATTTTGACAGTTGTGATCAGTACTGGAGATGAGTCACTTTTGTTTGAACTTTAAGGCATTCTCTTGTGAAAAATGTTATGATTCTCACCATTGATTATTTTATTTGTTTTTTATTTTATGGAAAAGAGGTAAAACAAACTTTGATAAAATAATAGAAGAATAACAATGGTTAATACATTGCATATTGTTATTTTTAAAGTAGTTAATCGGAGTACATGATATGGGCATTAAAATTTCTCTACTCAATATTCGCAGAAACATTCCTTTTCCACAAGCTCAGACACACTAACAGTAAAAGGATTAGCATTTTTTCCCTTTCCCTTCCTTCCTTTCCCCTTTTTCATAGATCCTTTTTCCTTTTGAACAATTTCTTCCCATTTCACTATATCTGTTGCACATATAAGCCTTATTTAGTTTTTCAGCGTCTCACACCAGGAAGACAATATGATGAAACACATCCATACTTCTGAGACCTCTGGTGGAGCAATTCTTTCATGCTGGGTGTCTGTAAATTGCATGATATTTTTAGCAGATCTGAATATTTAATAATATTATTTTGCATTTTCTCTTCAAATGTTATTATTCAGCAATGATTGTGAGAAAATTAATATGGACCACACAAAAAACTTCCATGGGTATTTTTTAAAAATTTCAAATTTTTCTAAATTTTGCTTTATTTACATGTACACAGATAAAATAAATAGAGAAGAGAAACATTTTTGAATCTATCATTGACTGTGCTCCTTTGCATGTCGTTCATCATTTTATTTTTATAAAAGTCTAAGGAACAGGTTTTTTGGGGGTTTTTTTGCTTCATTTTCTGCAAGTGAGGAAATGTGACTCAGCTAGGTTATGTTTTGGAATAGGATAAAATGAGTTTAATCAGTGCTTTGAGAGTCCTCTCAAGCATTTTAACAGCCTTAGGAGAGATGACCTAACTCCAAATTGTCTCCAACATACACAATTATTTTGAGGTCACCATAGGTAACAAAATTTTGTCTTTTTGATGCAAACATTTTTTTTCTTAATCTCTCTAAATAGAATAAAAATACATTGGCTTATTTTATTCAAAGAAGTACAACTCCTAAATATGACAGAAAAACAAATGAGTGGAAAAGGACTGTGGCCTTAGTGTATTCAAAAGATGTGGAAATGTTGATATACAAATGCTCTGCATACAAGAAAGAAAGAGAGCTTCTAAAATGCAGTGCTTCTCACTTAAGTGAATGAATCATTCCACTGATTTTTCCAATGCTATTCCTTTATTCTGTGAGAGTCCATAAGTGAAAAATCTACAAATGAATTATTTTTCAGGTTTTGAAGGTTTTCCTTGCACCAAAAATATACCAATATATCCTGACTTTGGGTGTTTATACCAGGGTTATTTTTACCACCTTAACATTAAGCTTTGGAATACACAGGTACTCACACTTACCAGACTGATATTTTTTGCACCATATTGTACACAGATTGATTTTGACACATGGCATATTGTTTTAGAATTTTACTGGCAATCTCATAAAAATAAGTTTTATATAGGTTTTCTACATACAACTTTTGCTCACTCACTAACTAATTTCAATGTCTGACAAAAGGTAAAAGGACATAAATGGTTCAGATATAAAATCTTGTAGGAGAAACATGATAAAGAGAGAAATTTTGTGAACTTTCTGAGTGCAGAAAGTTTAATTTTGTTGACAGCCATGAGTAGGAATGACATCATCAAGAAAGCAGTATTTGAACTAATATTTTTAAAAAATGATAACAATGAGATCATGATAAGCACAAGGGAATAGAAAGAGATGACGAGATAAATAAGAATCACAGCCTAACGTGGTATTCTGTGAAGATGTGAGTCTGGCCTAGGCAGGTTAGTGATTTAATGCAACCTCATGTCAAAATAAATAAGGAAAAATGGTAGAGCTTTAACTTGGTGAGAAGAGCCTACGCTGTGTTCCCAGTTCCACACAGACAGGCACACACACACACACACACACACACAGTTGGTTATAGAAGTCCTGAATCTCAATTTATTTCTCTAAATCATCAGTGTTTATCATTTAAGATTTGTAGGATTTGAAGCAGATAAACAGCATATCTGTGGATTTTTCTCCATCTTTTAGTTCAAAGGTAGAACTTACCCAATTCAGCAAAAACAACAGAATTGTAAGGTCTTGTATGGACAATTAGGAGAAGTGCAAAATATTTATAATTACTGGTATCAGCTATCACAAGTGAGAAAAGGAAAGAGATACAGGCATCTTAATTATTTCCTAGAAAATATGTATACTCAGGGAAACTTGAAGAGACATACAGTAGATCTACAAATAAAGTAAAATGAGAAGTGCTCAGGGAAGCAAGGTAAAAGATTTATGATAAAGATTTTCATATGGCAAACAATATAAAAGTAAATGTATGACTATAAAATTGTTAGAGGTCAGTTAGCATTTTCTAACAAAGCTTAAATCTATAAGGAGTAATTCTGAGTTATTCAATTGAGGTAAATCTCAATATACCTTGATTTGGAGCTAAAAAAGAGTTTGAAGTTACAACATTGACATAAAGAGGGAAACAGATGAAGTCATCATTTTATATCTAGAAACTAATAGTGTCAAAAGAAATATTTTAACTAAATATCTAAAGTTAATATTTGAATATAGGGAGTCATTGAAGCTGGGGATTGCTCACATATGTGGGGCTACAGCAAGCAAACCCAGAAAAAACAGAAAGACCAAAACAAGCTATGTAAGCAAGTTGTTCCAGCACCGAGAAGGCAAGAGGCCCAGGCCTGCCAAGCAACGCGTTACTAGGCAGAGGGGCTGAAACTGACATCATCTTTACTGGTACATAAACAAAGGTGCTACAGTGGTTGAGCAGTTCCTTTCCTCCCATCAGGAGGATAAGGGCTCCACCTGACCCCAGCTTTGCCTTTTCTTTATTTTTCTCATCTTCTCGCCTGTCCTTAACCCCAAGAACCTCAGGAACCGCTTTGGGTCACGGCATTTGAAGATGGCAGAATTGAATGTATAACAGAAATAAAGGACAGAAACATAAAGATGATCGAGAAAATACTCTAGATTATACACATTCAGAAATCAGGAACAAGAAAAAAAGCTTAGCAAAAGAAAGATAAAGGGATAAATGACAATATTGTCAATTGAGTTAAAATTTCTAAGGAAACAAAAGTTTAAAGAGGAAGATGAGATATAATCACAGGAGTAAAATTATGCAGAGAGTTCTGGCAAGTTAACAATATAAAAGGCATTTAGACATTAAGTGATCTTGGAAACTTTGAAAAAAACAGCTTTAATGAGGTGAAAAAATAAAGGAACTTCACTGTCAGAGTTTCAGAATAAGTCTGCAGAGAAGTTATGCTGCCAATAGTTAGGCTTTCTCAGAAAAATACAAATGAAATGAAGGAGAGCTATGGGGCAAAATTTTGATAATAAGAGTATTTTTAAGAATGTTCAAATCTCTAAGTGCTGAAAATTTCTGAATATGCTTGTCACTGATGAGTAAACAACTAATACAAAGAATAAATGGGTGTCATCTTAAAAAACCTTGGAATTCCTGTTGTGGAAAGTTTCTCTCTCTCTCTCTCTCTGTTTCTTTTTCTCTTTTCCTCTTTTTTGAGACCGGGTTTCACGGTGCAGTTTAGGTTGGACTTGAACTCATTTTATAGCCCAAGCTGGCCTCCGCTCCAACTCATAGTGATTCTCCTGCCTCAGTGACCCAAGTACTAGAATTACAGGTGTACAGCACCATGCCTGGCTGACAGTCCATATTTAAAACAGCCAATAATAGATAAATTGCTATGATAAAGTAGTGGAGAAGTAGTCAGGTAATTAATTTATTTGGTAGAAAATATTAGAGTGGTCCTATAAAATGTGGTTCTCATATTTTTATGTGTGGTTCATAATCAGGGTGGGAAATTATTAAAATTGAAGTGGAACATTTTATATTTTGTGTAGATTTTTCCAAGTAATTTTTATTTTAAATATTGAAAATAAGTACCATATAATAGTGGTGACAATTAATGAAGCAGAAGGAAGTATCATCCTGATGTTTAAATAATAGGCACAAAGCTTTAAAAGATAAGAAAGTAGGTTCACTACCATTATTAACAGCAAGGAGAGGGAAACTGTTGTAAGGGAATGTAGTATTTATAATGTAAGGTTACAGCCCTGCATTTTGAGCCAATTTGCATATGTGTGACTACCAGATGCCTCTATCTGTGTCTTTCTTGAATCCTGTACCATCCACAAAGTTGCAATGAACAGTTAAGTTCTCAGAGACAAGAGTTGAATATTACTTTGGTGTCTACCAATTTTTAGCAAATCACAGAAACTCAGTAGACATTAATTTAATAGAATTGATATCTCACATGGTGACTAATCTTGAGACAATTTGTGTTATTCGAATTATGACTAGAAGAGATACTTCATTTGGCTAATTTGTAGCATTTATTATAGAGCAAAAACTAATATTCAAAGTTGGCAGCAATTTCTATTGATGTCAAATTCAAATTAATTAGCGGTGAACTTTTGCTTATTTCTATAAAGTATCCACAATTGCATTTTAATTCTTAAATTAACAAAAAAATTTACTCATGTCTCATAGTTAATACTAGTAAAATACCTCCAATCAAAATATTATCAAGACATTTTGCTTAAACAAATAAACTTTGTCTAATGGAAGAGAAATGAATATGTTTCTGAATGAGGTTATTTTGGTATTAAGAATAATTGTGTAGGTTGGACAGAGAGTAGGGGATATATTACACACTTCTGGAGATATCGACACAGTTCCTTGGCTCTAAGCAAGAACTGCTACAAGATAATGGTAGCTCGTTAAGTGGTAAGACGTGGTGGGAGAAGACACAGGATCAGGGAGTTGACGCTCCCGACCAGAAATAGCCAATTAAGCGGTAATGATATCTGGCATTCAGTTTCTTTTCCAGGTTGTTTTATGTTATTGCTGTCTCAGAAAATAAGGAAGGACACTGCCATCTCTACAGGCACAGGGTGGGCAATCGAGCTACAAAAGCAGAGATGGTGACCAAGGGGATGCCCAAAGGTAATTTGAAACTAAAACTCAGAGGGTAATCCAACATAAAAACTAAGACAAGTAATCTTTTCTTTTTGACATAAGAGAATGTGAGATTCATTTAATTTAGACGTTAAGGAAGAAGATACAGAAACAGGGGCATTTGAAGTGCATTGTGGGGACCTTCGTTAGCTAATAGGAAGCCACCTCTTTTAATACGCCGCTTTACACACCATGCACTGCAGAAGTTCAGATGCTGAACGTGTCAAGACAACAGTGCTTCCGGCGTAAAAGTCCACTTGACGGGCGGTTTCCCCTTTTATTTTTATCTCTCCTCGATGGTTTTTTTCTCAAAGACAATCTTACATAATATGACTTCTCCCTTCCCACTCTTCGTGTGGAAAAATCCCTAGAAGGAAATCGCCAGAATAGTTTTAGAACTGCAGCCTAATGACCAAAATAGAATAAAATGTGCATAAGGAACACAAGGAGCAAGTGTCTATTTTAAACTTTCTTAATTGGGATAATGTTCTTGTGTAAAGTGTTCCTGAAATATACTGTATAACTACTAATTAAACCTAAAAATGTATTACTCTGTAACTGTGAAGTTTCTTCAATTTAAATAAGCTTTGCAGATAATCTGTGGAGAAAAAAAATGCCAAAAAGATATTCTTAGTCATTTGGTAATATTACATGGTTAAGGGTCTCTAAATATGTGTGTATGTATATATTATATATATATATATGTATATATTATAAAGATAAACTAATATATATATATATATATATATATATATATATATATTATCTGTATTTCTTTGTTGGAAAGTGTGTGCATGTTTATGTGTGTGAATGTGTGGACTGAGAAAATCAAAATTTTTCTGATGGAAAAATTACTATTAGACAATTGTATTCAGCAAACTTTGAACTTTTTGAATAATAACATTTAAAAATTTTTTGAATAATAACATTTATAAAAAAGACAAAAGAAATAGAAAGGAAAACTTGGATAGTTATACAAATGAACTTTTCTGTTTATATTTCACCCTAAATACACGCCAAGATATTTATAGTTTTTGTTATTTTTAGTATTACATGTTCATAGTAGGTACTAACTGCGTCCCCCCTGCAGAGGTGGGGCATGTGCGTAACACACTTTAACACTTTTTTTCCTTCCCTTTTCTTCCTCTTCCTTCCAACTCCATCCATCTCTTGATTCCTTTCACTTTGGCAAAAGGTCCACCTCCCTTTTACTACTGCGCATCAGTTATCTTGTTCCTTACATTTTGTTTTTCTCGTATGAGAGAAATCATGTGATATTTACACTTATGTGTATGATATTTTTCCATATATATATATATATATATATATATATATATATATATATATATGTTTTTATTCCTTGAGCTATTGTAGGTGAAGCAAAAAAGAATGTGTGGTTCTTTCATCATTTGCTAAACACTGGAGGCTTCAGTATCTCTGAGTCTCCGCTCCCCTTGCTCCCACCTCCAATCCTCCATCTCTGCTTCCCTCCGTTTCTTGTCTACTTTCTTTCCCCGTGGTTTAGTCTCAGTCAACTTGAATGACTCTTACCACATACAATATTTATAGATATCTAATGTTATTTGTAGTGAACTGTAGAATTTTAAAGGTGAATTTTGCAGTTTCGTTATATGTTGGAAATAGCCAATCATTTCTATGAGTAAATAACGGTATAGTCTGACTTCGCTTCATGTAGAAAAATAATTAAGATTTGTTCTGAACACCTCCATTGGACTACTAAATCATGCACACTTTTTCTTGTTTTGAGTATTTTTTTATTTTATTTATTTATTTATTTTTGAAACAGAGTCTTGCTCTGTAGTTCAGGCTGGCATTGAACTCACTATGAAGAGCAGGCTGACCTCAAACTCAAGGAGATCCTCCTGCCTCAGTCTTCTGAATGCCAGGTGTGTGCCACCACACTCAGCTCTTGCAATATTTATTTTGCTTTTTACAATACATTTATTTCATATGATCTCAACTTTCACTACCACCTTATTTCTCCCTTCAGAAAATACAGTATATCATAAAACATAAAAGTAGGTAAAGTTAAAGTTAGAAAAATTGCTGTATTTGCATTAAAATCTTTCAGTTATGTCTCTTTTATTTTTCCATTTGAAAAATTAAGGTGCTAAGCAAAAATATTTTTGCTAGGTTTATTCTACCTCATTACACCAGTGGCTTCTTTTTATCTCTTGAATAATTTTTTAGATGTTAAGGTTAAGCTGAGATATTGTTAGACAATGCAAGAGAGACTTTGTTCTCCAACTATGTATTATATAATTTAAAACATTGAACTAGAGAAAATAACCAATTGTGCAAAATCAGGATAGCAAGTATCTCTTGCTTTTCTTTTTAAAAAGTGTAATAGGATCAGTAGGAATAAAAATATACATATTCAAGAGTGTTTTTAAAATCAAAGATGTATTTGTTTGTAACTACTCAGTATATATGTCTATTTAATTTGAATATTATTTCCACTCAACATGGCCAACAATTCCATAAAATACAACTCACTGACAAATTTTACATAGGAATATTCATTCTTTATTGTGCTATATTATACAGAGAATTGCATCTCATTAATATTTTAACTAGAAAATAATAACTGAATACAGTGATAGAGAAAAATGTTCAGAACTACATTTTCTGTAGTTACAATATATGGACTGAATTTGTGGCTCCAACAGGATTTGGATAAACTAAGTCATTATGTGTGTCAGTCTTCCAGTCAATAAATTAGAGAGAAAACAGAATTTAAGTGAAAAATAAGTATTTTATTAACTAAAAGGCTGAGAATTAAATCTGGCACATGTTGAGTGCTGCGTAAGGGCTGCTAAATTAAAGGAGAATAGGCTGGAAAACTCTTAAGAAGAAACAACCAATTAGACCTCATAAAATAGCTTAACATTGCTTGATTTACAAACACAAGAGCACGAATCTTTTTTAAATGGCTATGTTAAAGAAACAGAATTTAAAATCAGCTGATTAAAAGTTGTCAACAAATTCACAATTACTTATCTAAATGCTTTGCAAAAGATAGATCAAGTGCACAGATGATATAACTGAAACAATTATTTTGCTATTTTTACTTTACAATGACTCTATAAAAGCCTGTCCTATGTAATTCAGTTGAAGTTTACTGGCTTGGAGTTTTCTCATCCATGAATTTTTATTTTCTCAAATAAACTTTAAAAAGTTATTCTGCATCAGCTTATCTTTTTTTGGATAGGGAAGTTGCTATTATTTTAATTTTAACCTAAATCAGAGAACCTGCACATATAGGTATTTCAGGGAGACCACTAAACATAACAATAAAATGAACTGAGACATACTAATACTGTTCAAACACATGCTTAGTCTTCATGATTTTATTTATATATCCTTATTCTTTTATAATAAAATTTAAATATGTCTCTCTGTTCAGATACAAAATTAATGTAGCCTGCCTTTTAAATCCTCAACATTCATTTTTACTTATCAAATTTTGTTTGCTGTAGGGTCTTGCTTCTTTACTACTTTATATAGATGTTAAACTGATAAAAATTATCTATTGGTAAACTTGGATGTAATATCATCTGTATTTTACTTGAATATTTTAAGAGACAATGAAGTCATGCACTGTAATAATCATTTGTGCATTTAATTATTAACTTGTTAATTTTAAAAGTAATAAATTAGCACTGATGATGTGACAGATTGAACCACAATTAAAGACAATGAAAGCCAAATTTTTCTACTGAGTTTAATGGAACCTTCAAGGACTCAGCATGAAATATGGTGTGAAATAAGACCTGGAATCTATAAATAGGTGTCTTCCTTATCTCCTCTCTCAGCTTTGCCAGAGTTGATTGAAATTTCTCATTCTGATCACTTCAACTTAAAATTTCATGGTGCCCATTGTCAACACCTAAAGTTACCTGTTGGCTCAGGTATTTCCTGTGAGTTTATTACCACGATTTCTTACTGGGCTAGGAAATTTTCATTTAAATATTTACCTAGACTGCTGTGAATACACACAAGCTACAGAGTTAGGAAGCCCTCTGCCTGACTCTTAACAGGTCTCGCACTACTTATACCACTTTGGGGGAGAATGGAAGCCCTAGTAAGAGATACTGTGGCTTTAATGCAGGCAACTGTCTAGAACAGAGGCAGTGTGTGACCCTGGAGAACTGTATGAACCAGATCTCCAGAAGTGCTTGTTATGTGACTATATGGTTTGATCTTTTGAGCAAAGAGGTAAAAAATGACTTATGTTTCTGCTTTCATGTCAAATCAGTCAGTATTGTAACCCAACTCATTTTATTCACTCAGTCACTATTTTCCATGTAGAAAATTTATTGCATGAGATATCCTGGCTACTTCTCTTCTCTTAGTGAAAATGAAGTGACTTTGTTCACTATAGATAATGCAAACACAGTGTCTAGACAAGCCTAATCCAAAAGCTATTGTAGATTAGAAAACAAATGTAAAATTCTGATTGTTTCTTTATTACACATGAGATGTACCATTTCTTTTTAAAAATGGAATTTATGCTTTCTAATTAGAAGTGTTGACTTAGAATAAAGAATAAAATGAAGAATCTGTTTCAGACAAATATATTCAAAAAGAAAATCCATCTTATCAACTCAGTTCTCCATTTAAAATTTGTTGAGGAAATAGAAAAAAATAAATGGATTGCAAGCACCTTGCTCAAGCACACTCAAAATTACTTAGAAATTTGAAACAATAAGTTATTCTGCAACAGCTCAGGGGGTAAACATTGAGAGTATTAAGAAAAAATTTTAATCAATTATTAGATAAGAACAGAAAAAAGAAAAGCAGCCAGATAGTGATCGAAGAATAATTGACTAATTTAAAAATCTTTCTGGATTTCATTCATGATTAAAATAATATATATATATATATATATATATATATATATATATATATATATATATTAATGTTTCCCAAAACACTCTTGCAAAGGTTGCCCATAGAATTTCAATAAAACTTATAATGTGTAGAAGAAATTAAGCGAATTATATTCTGTATATGTATGCTGTTACTTTTTAAAATTCATGCTACAGGCGGTGTGTTGGCACTTGGGAGACTGAAGCAAGAGGACTGTTGTGAGCTCAAGACAGCCTGGGCTACAAAGTGAGCCCAAAGTCAGGCTGAACTGCATACTGAGACTCTGTCTGAATAAAATAAAATTCATGCTGCAGAATCATACCATTTGTTCACTAATATGTCAGGAAATGAAACACATATAATAGGCTATAAAGAACTAATTGACATTATTGCTATAATTATTCAGCAGATATTATACAGTGCTGTTGTTAAGCTAGGTACCAGGCATATATCAATAAAGATCTTGATATCCATCTTCAAGCCAATTGCTGACTGATGATATGGCGTACATACACAGATAATGATAAATGAGGAATCTGAAGATAAACCTCATGTGTTCTGAGCATACTCCATTCACTTACAGTGGAAATACATTTCTCGCAGGTAAAAAAAATCAGGAGCATTCCTGCTAAGATATGAACTTATTCTTGGAAACTATCCTCATTTTTACCGATGGCGATATCAATTACTTTCTGTTTCTATTTGAGCCCTTTCCATGAGTGATAGCTGAATGTATCATGGTCTACTGTTACTCTCCTGCAGCCAGACATATGTCTAGTAATGACTTCAGCCCAGCCAAAGTTTCATTTTTAGTCTTCATGACCGTTTTGCTAAGAACATTTTAAAGATAATACCCAATATATCCAATTTCTGTATACTCCACTCCCTTATAGCACAGGTAGAACCTGCAAATATGACGATATAACATTTCTATAATAAAGTAAATTACTATATTCTCAATTAGTCATATAGGTTTGTGATAAGAAGCTTGAATATATGGACTGTATATATTTGTCGAGAGGAAACTATGAGTATGTGCCACCGAGAGAGAGAATTATTATTTTGCATCTTTGTTCAGATAACCATCATTACTCTCTCTGAAAATTTTATTATTTCTTATTATTTCCCTGTATATTTCAACCTACTAAGAACTTCACTAACTAGGCCTTGTCATGCTTTTTAGTCTCCAAGTTGTATTCTCTATGCATGCTGCTTTTGATAGAGATCTGTAGCAGCTTAGACTATATTCAAATGGAAAAGATATTGAAATAAAACCAAAATAACTTCTGTGCACATAATGCTACTTAGAATAGAGAGGAAGCATTACTTTACCCACTCTTCCAGTGGGCTTAATGAAAGGGTACCTTGGTAGTAAATTCTTGCATTTACAATAAAAGAAATTCAATGAAATAAAGGAAATGTAACATCCATTATATTAAAAAATAAACAACATGAAGTACTCAGAAGAGTGCCAATAATATAGAAGTCCCCAAGTCTAAAATTTAAAATCTATAAAATTAAATATTTAAAATAAGTCACTTAGTCTAAATATCTAAAATAAATCATAATATAATCATGTTATGTTTAAGGTATTGACTTTCATACATATGCGTGTTACACAAGCACACATTATAAGGTGCTAATGTGCACATATGTGTAAAGATAGTGCGTTTTACATGTGGCATATGTACACATAGTGCATACGTAATTGGTGGGTACAGTCTCCAACTTATGATGCTTTTACTCAATGATTTTTCCACTTTACCATGGTAAGACAGTGGTGCACACTGAGAAGAAATCTGCTTTCATTCAACCACACAGTTGCAGCCAATACTGGAGAGACAGTACGCGTGGAAACTACTGGCTTCAGTGGATTATAGGTATTAAATACATTATTAACTTGTGATATTTTTTCTTGACTTTATCAACACATAATCTCATTATAAATTGAGGAGCACGTGTGCTGTGTTTGTTAAGCATATGCATGTTTTTTTCACTACTGCATTAACCAACTGCTTGAACCAAGTACAACAAGGATGATAGGATCTGTTTGTAAAACAAGTAAGCCTAGTGGGTTTAATCACCACAACAGTAAATCTCTTTAAATCTGCTCCTAGCAGCATTTTGCATCTTTTGTTAGTGGATATATAAAAATTCCTTTCAATTTTTAAAATGCACTGCTCTTAATTTCTTTACAAGTGTTAGAACAGCAATATTCTGACTGACCTACATTCTCTAGATTACTTTAATACAGTTCAGTTCCTCTTTTTACTACCAGAAAAATGTAGAGAGGCAATGGAGTTGGAAGACCAGTAATTAACTTTTTTCCTTAAGAGTACAGTTCAGTATTTGCTTTTCCAAAACTTTCCATTACATCTGCATGAAATACATCCAGTATTGCTGATTCCTTCTCAGTTAGATATTCGTACTAAGCAGAACAACCTGCTACTGACTTCGGCACCGGACCCCTCTGAACTTCTCCTTGATCTCAAAGCTGTAATTTCTCAGAACAAGTGACTCTTCCCAGCATGTGGATGTGTATAGTGACAGAGAAAAAGGAAAACAGGCATCTCACTTTTATTTCTGCAGTAAAATCTGTTTAAAATACAGCTGCAAAACTTTTACTTCTGAACTTCCATTTCAATTTTTTCCCAGCTATACACCACATTACAACAGATTTTTGACTTTATCTTTTACAAAAGGAAAAGGAACCAAGAAATGGCAAGAGGGGAGCAGAAAGGGATGAAAAAAGGAGACATGTTATGCACATGTGCCAACTCCACATAAGGAAGGCAATAATTACTTACATACAAACACGTACTAATAACCATATAACTTTCAAAAAATGATGCTAGAAGGAATGGCTTCTAGGTATGCGTGTGTGAGCACATCTGTGTGTTTATGTATCTGAAATGAAAGACTTGTTTAGTGCTCTCAACATTTAGCATAGATCACAAGAAACCTGGGTCTCCTGTGGCAGTCACAGTCACTAATTCTCAGTAAATGATCCTGTTTATGTGATGTGGTCTTCAGTTTGTCCTCAACCCATTTTTTTATTTTTGAAAAGATGCTTTGCTTGCATGATTCTGTCACAGATATATGTAATTGCACCGTTTCCTAGCTTTTAGTTGTTCAACTGTACACAATAGTGAGGCTCTGAAGAAGTAGTTTGATAATTCTCAGGTCCATGTATGAAGGCACATAAGAATACATATATATATATATATATATATATATATATATGTAACAGCATACACTCATAGAAAATTTCTATGACAAAGTCCTTAAGAGGGTCTATGAGCCCTGTGTGGTGACAACTGTCTTCCTTATATTACCTGATCATTTTGAATGTATACAATTTGTGATACATAAGTTATACCTTAATAAAATATATAAAGGTGCGGAAGAGCACTTGTCAGAATTGAGTGTATCATAGGCTGCATTCTATCCTGACTGCACAAGAATGCATTCAGTGTGTTATGAAAGTTAACATTCTTCAGTGTTCTCTAAGGGACAAGTAGCTGAACTACTTTTTAGAAGTTTTAGAACCAATTCCAGAGTATGAAACTCAAATTAAAAACTTTCAAATCATTACTGACCAGTTCTCAGACAAATATTCTCTCTTAGAAAAATTAATCACTTTTACATAATGGATGAATATTAGTGTGCATCTATGTGAACACATATGCATACATCAATCCATGTTTTTATATTTATTTTCTGTCAAAATCGAGATATATCAATTTAAATTATAACATGGCAAAATTATTCATTACTTAATTTACCTTAGCCTACTTATCATCTCGGTAAATGATAATGATACCATTTATACTATAATGAAAGTCAAAAGATATAATGTACATAGGGCATAAGTACATAATATTAAAAACATATTACTCTTTAATAGGGTTTAAACTACTTCACCACAGCAAGGGAAGTTATTCAATGAAATATTTTCTTTTTGCCCTTGCCCACTGGGGGAGTTTTGGTAGTTCCTCAGGGATTGTTTCTGTGGATTGAATAAAGGCTATTAAAAATTAGCAATAGGAAGAAAGTTTTTTTTAATTCTATGTTTTTCCTTTCATAGGAAAGAGTACTGCTTGTATTATATGTTAAAGAACAGATAAGTACCACTTTTAAAAATATTATCCAGTGGTTTTAAATCTTTCTTAATCAAATGGAGAATTTTTTAAAAAGTATTTGTAATTTGGCTCCATTCCAGACCTTAAAATCTTGGAAATGTGGAGCTGGTGTAAGTATTTTGAAAAACATCTTGAATGTTTGTAGTGTTCAGGGAAAGCTGAGAATGAACAAGCTATGAGTTCCACTAAGAAGCTCACCTCTTCCAAAAAGCTTATTTTTTCCAAAAAAATGCATGTCTTTAGAAATTTATTCTAAGGAGAGTGATAAGTGCACACAAAAGAGATAGAAACTATTCAATTAAGTGTTAGGGTGAATGAAGTAATAATTTGGGGAACATTGCTTTTTCTTGGCGATTAAATGTTTTCTTGACATGTCCTTTTATTTTTCATTCTGTATCAGAATCAGAATCAAAGCAGAAACAACTGTAATAT
The DNA here is from genome assembly GCA_004027455.1 of Hydrochoerus hydrochaeris. NCBI lineage: Eukaryota > Metazoa > Chordata > Mammalia > Rodentia > Hydrochaeridae > Hydrochoerus > Hydrochoerus hydrochaeris. The sequence continues at coordinate 14,237 of PVLA01000344.1, read as the reverse complement.
ACCAGATCACATTTTGACAAAGTGTGCATATACATTTATTAAATTTATTAAAGTGTGCTTATTTTGAGTTTGTTAAACAACAAACCAAATTAAGTCAAAAATAACCCAAACCTGGGCATTGTTACTAGTTGGCAGCCATTTTACTTAACTGTATTCAGAGAGAGAAAGAGAGACAATCTACAATGAACATTATGTAAAACCACACTGAAGTTTGTTGTTGATGCTGTTTATTATGTTTCGTGTTCTGAATGTTTGTATCCTCCAAAATACACACATTGAAATACTAATCACAAAGCTGATGGTATTATGGTGCAGGATCCCTAGGAGGTAACTAAATAATGACAATGAAATTATCATAAATGAAATTAGTTCTCCTATTTAAAAATGACACAAAAAACAAATTCTTTACTTCACTATGTTTTTTCATCAGAAAACAAATTTACCAGGTCCTTGATTTTGGACTTTCCACCCTCTATAAGTAGAAGCAAATTTTTGTGTTTATGCACTACTAAATTTATGGTATTTTTATAGGATCCCAAATAAACTATGATAATGTTGTTGACTGGAGTCAAAAACTCTATGTACAGTGAAGAATTAAGAAATTCATTCCAAAGGACAGGTTAATACGGATGAGTGAAAAGTGTAGTACTAATTATCTCTTGAAATTACGTTTTGAATGGTGAGGTTTAAATATCAGATCAAACCTGGGAATTAGGAATATGATAAATAGACATAGCTTTGCTCAACATAATAAAACACATAAATATGTGCATTGCTTTCTATGTAACACAGACATTCCTGCTACTGATTTCGAAGGTCTGTGTTCAACTGTAATTGAAAGACACTCACTTGCTGTGTAGTCATGGTAAAGTGGATTGTTCTATGCACCCCTGTCTTAATGTGGTGAATAAATGCTTTCAAAGGGTACTATGATTATTGCTTATGAGTGATAAAGTAAGAAAACTCCTGATTTTTTAAAGCATTTCTGCTCATTCAATAGCAGCCAGGAAAATACTTCTAGGAAGTGGCGTAGCGGCAAATTGTGGAAGAAATCTTGTAATGGAAATTACTGTGACCAGAAACCTAGTTTAGGTTAAATACAAATTCACTAGAAGTTTCAGAATGATTTTATATTATTAAAACTTCAATCAATTTTGTTTAAATATATTCATGTTGTCATTGCCACAATGGTCTCATGCATAAGTAATTATTCCTATGTCACATGAAGAAATACACATTAACTCAGGGATTATGTCATTAAGGATTTTGGTATAATAAATCGATCATAAATTCAGATTCTTGAAATTGACAGTTACTTATTGAGTTTGACTCTCAGAGTGAAAACCTTGAGTTGGACTCATGTGATTATTCTGCTATTCTCAGATTGCTTCACTTATTTGTCTGTGGCCAGCTTCTGGTCAGACTGGCAAATCTATTACAGGAGGTCGTTTGAATGACAGCCAGGATTATAGGGACTAACAAGACACAAGGCTTCCTTCATACAGTCATTTAATTCAGGATTATTTGTATGATCCCAGAATATCCCAAAAGTATGGTCACGTCTAATGATTATATAATCATGATATAGGAACATTTTCTTGAATAAATGGATGAATAATTAATTAATCAATTAAATTATAACCTAGAAATTCTTGGAATCATTCAAGATATAATTTGAAGTAGGCTTCTATTATTTCAAGAATAACATCCAAAATTCATCTTTTATAGAATCACATAGAGGTAAGAGCTAACATGACAATATTTAAACAGCCTCTAATTAGGATATCACGCCATTTTCAGCTTAAATTGATACTTCAGGTTAGCTCAGAAATCATTCATAAGCTGATAGGCATGAGACAAAGATTTATTTCATGTAGACTGTGTCAATGAGATTACATAAAACTTCAGAGTTCTGAAAATTTTTATTAATTTGAATTTGTTCAAATCATTTTTTGGCCATCTCTTACCAGATAAAGTCTATAAACAAAAATTAATGTTTAATGGAGTGAAGATTTCTATGATGTAAAGCCAAAAGAATGTAGATGTATGAAGTGGTTTTAGAATTTAAGAACTGTGTATTTTAAATGTAAATATTGGTGAGTATTTCCTAGTTATTGGTAATGTGTTTATTAAAATGTTCCTATATGTGAGAACATTTGTATTTTCCTGTGTTTCTGTCCTTTTTATTATCTTTGTATTTCTATATTTCTAAGAATGTTCATATAATACAAATGTAGATAGATAGATAGATAGATAGATAGATAGATATACACACACAAAATGTATAAGATACAATATTTAATATATATCCCGGTTGATTGGATACATTTGTTTAGAGGATATGCAAAATTTTTCAAGAGACTAAGGAAGAACAGGATAATATTATTAAAGATATACATTATTGTCTGCAGTTTCTTGTGTGTGACTCCTTGTAGTCAGAATACACTAGTTAGTACACAGTTGGGCCATCTCTCTCTAGTTCTTAACCTCCTCTTCAGCTTAGTTGCACCATCTGGTTATCAGAGAGAATTTAATAATTGTAGTTATTTTTTAATGCTAAGATAGTTATTAAAAAATAAGTTCTGGAACTCATCAGATTTATGTTTTTATTGTTGCTTTGCAGTTTTCTTATGAGCCTTGACTGACTAATTTACCAGATGTCAGTGAATTGACACCTCACATAGAGCAGTTGTTAGATGATTTCTAAATGCATGTGTATAATTTTGAACAGTACTAGCATCACGGGGCTATATATATATAAAATGAATTTGAACAAATTACAGTTTCAAGCCTCAACTGTGCAATGGCTAAAATCAATACTCAAGTGTGCAGCAATCACGTAAAATCACGTAAGAGCAAAAAATGAAGTAGCTTAAGGGAGACCACACATTTTGTAACATAAATTGTACTAAGTAAATCTTAGTAGTTTTATTTCTGTATAAGGAGTACATTAAAGGACAAAGAACAAAACAAAGCAAATCTGTACAAATTAAAAAATAATAATTGCTCTGAATTTTCAAGTAGTAAAAGTTACAGTATTTCACAAATCTTCATCTTTCACATTACAGAAAAAGGAAAGCAAATATAACTAACAATCAGAATTTACCTGTCACGTATAACTAAAATCTTAATTGTAGTATACACTTTTAAAATAGATTTAATTTATAATTCTACCAAAATAACTAGATACACAAAAAGAATCCACCAGTGCACAGATACTTGGAAGCGTCACTCCATGTGGTCCTTGAACACATTTTAAAGAACATTCATGCTATAATTCTAGTAATTGTCCCTAATTATCACTGAACTTAAATTATTTCCCAAGACATGTCATGACTAATATATTTCTTTTTATCCTCAAATTCGGGGGCTCTTTACACATTGTGTCTGTCCATCCTCTCGGGAGGTGCAGGCCAGCGTGAAGGCACTCAAACTGTCTACATCAAAGAACTGGCAGTATTAAGTTCCAAAATCTAAGTACAAATTCTGTACATCAAAACAGTTAATTAGCATGCCAATATGTCTTAAACAGAAAATATGCTTGCTATGGAATGAATAAGAATATTAGTTTTGTTGCTATGATGTATAAGCATATTGAATTAATTCAGAATTAATGACTGACTTTGATCCTCACCTTCCAAACACTTCTTATAGAGACCTTGAAAAATTATTGCCTAAGCATTTTTCTTGTATAGTCTCATTTTCATACTTTTTATTTGTGTAACTATATGTTAAAATACTTTATAACCCTAAAAGCATAACCTAACTCTCATCAATGGCTTGTAATACCTTGTCTTATGGTCTTATTTCCATTAATGCACTCACGACAAGCAGCTTTGACATCGCAAGTGACATTTCTAATCCTGCGAATAGAAAAAGACAAGCAAAACAAAAATGTGTTCTTTGTTATCTTAGGTATCACTTTAAGTATTTTATCTAAGGATTATAAAAAGCTCCTCTAGATAAGTGATGCACATTAAAATAATTCCCTTTTATTGGAATGAAAGAATGTGATTAGATGAAAAGTAGTCTTTGGCTAACATGCTTAACCTTACTTTCTAAACCTTTTAAAATATTTCTAACGTGACACAATATGAAATTGAAAGGCTGAACCTAGAGAGATTTCTCAACTGTTCTTTTTACCAGTGGAACAAGTGACGCAGCGACCATCACAAATGCTACACAGAAAGGTACTTGGGTTTGAGGACAAAACAGAAATTTCGCTCTTTAACAAATAATAAAAGGTATTTAAAAATATATGAATGTATACTCATTTCTTATTCTAATATAATTCATTAAAACAAACTCATAACCTAAGAAATTATATTTTATGACACAAACATGTAAGTTTTAACAGAAATATAAATACTAAAATTAAGTGTTGTTTTTATATTTAAAAAATTACTTTTACTAAAACTAGCAACATATTTCTGTCTTAATCTAAAACCTTTCTTAATCTACTTTTCCCCAAATGTTCTTGAATTTTCTTCATCCTATTCATTTATACAGGGCTCATCAAACCATCAATTTGATTTACAACTTTTATCTACAAGGACACCCTTCTGAAGGCCATCCACAAGAATCATCTTATCTCCTGAATGACTGCATGTCAAATTTCTCCACTCACATTTTCCTTTCATCATCACAATTACATCTACAAATTTACCTCAACATGTTATATGGAACTTGAAAATATTTATGAGACATCCAACAAAAATCTTGAGGACTGTGAACCTGTTTTTTATGTATTATTTCATTTAGGACATTCTGTGGCAGAGTTGAACTCAACAGACTAACTTAAGGTGAGTAAAGTTTAATTCTACAAACACTTCAAAAGTAGAGTGTGGTTTGGCACATAGAAAAAGCAAACCAGAAAGTTTCATCAGTGTGAGGATTTGACTCACCTTATAGTTTTGAAGAGAAACAAAGGGACAAGAATTACTAGCAACTTGTAGGACCTAAGTGAAACTAGCTGCTGAGGGTCAGAAAAGAAAAAAAGATACTGAACTCTGTATTTAAAGGAAATGAATTTTGCTAAAAGCCTTAATGAGTTAGCAAGCAGATTTTTTCTCAAGAATTTTTAGTTAAGAGAATAGCCTATCTAACACCTGGATTTTGACTTTGGGATACTCTAGGCAGAAAAACAAGTTAGATCCATCTAAACTTCTGTATTTAATAACTATACTATAATAAGTAGGTGTTGAAAAGATAAACAGATGTTGAGGCAATGAATGGATGTTGGCTTAATTTGCTACTGTTCGATAATTTTTTACTTCTAGCAATGGAACTAATGCAGTCTGTGACAAATTTTTCAAAAATTTTGGAGTGGAACCTTATTTTCCACGTGAAACTTAATATAGAAAATTATTATATATGGCTTCCATTGGGGAAAATTTTATAAAATAAAAAAGTTACTCCCAAACTTCAACATATACCCTTTCTTTGTGCATTTTTCCACATCACTAAACTGTAGCGATCTTTTGAACTCAGTAGAGTACTTGAACATGAATACCAGAGCCAAAGATTAGAAAACTTTCAAGTTAAAAGCTTAGTTTGTTTGCTTCTGATTTAGGACACAAGTGACTCTTTAATTTGTCACTTGGATTTACCTAAGTCTTGGCTCAGTTTTTATCTATTTTCTATTTCATAAATCAATAACACCTACAGCAAAATTTTGGCAACAACTATATTTAACTCTTAATTGTAAACAAAGACATAAACAAACAAATGAAAAGCCATCCTGCCAGCTCAGAACTTCCTTTTGTCTCAAACTGAAAGCAAGCATAAGGAAGTACATGATGGTATAAGCCTCATATTGTAATAATTTCTCACCAACCTAAAAAAGCAAACATTTTGTAAGATAGCTTTAAGAAATCAAAGTAATGTTTTTCAAATTTAAAACGTTTCAGATTAGAAACTGAACACAACTTTCAGATGATACTTAGATTACCTGGGTGATGTCATTTACATTTACAATGATTATTGGGCCACATATTTTAATTTGACATTTATTGGCAAATGTTGTTCATGCGGAATTTGTTTCTTCAGAATTCCTTTCCCATTCATAGCACATTTTTCTATTTTCTTTCTGTGGAGGATGTTTGCAGAGCTTCACAAACTGAAGTTGGAGGCACAAAACTATCAACCTAATACATTTGGGAGATATTTTCCTTGGATATTATGGCATTTCTGCATGCCAAAATGATAAACAGCTTCCTTCAATAGAAATTTTATTGGCATTTCTTTGGGAAAATGCTAGTGCTTAACTGTTCCTAGAACAACTTCACGTAATTGCCAATAACATTTGATGTAATTTTATTTTATTTCATTGTTTTTAAAGACAAAAAAACAAGAAAAATGATGACATAAGTTTTTAACACAAGTTAATAGTAATTACATATTGTTAATTGTAACAATACTGTATTGTTATTTTCAAAGCAGTTGCTCAGCTTACAAGTTGTAGGCGTTAGAAATGAATCTAAGCCTGGAGGTTTAACTCAGTGGCGTAAGTGCCTGCTTGGCAAACACAAGGTCATGAATTTGATCCCTGACACTCCCCACCAAAAAAAAAAAAAGAAATGAATCTAACCATATAATCACAACATTTTTTAATGAATTAATAGAAATTACTATAACTATCTTAACTATATTGTGTACATAAAAATACAAGTACAATAAAAATATTACACAAGATTTTATATATATATATATATATATATATATATATATATATATTCTTTTCCCTTTCTTCTTTTCTCCTTTCTTTCTTCCCAAGTCTTTCCTTTTGAATAGTTGCTTCCCATGTCACAATATCTATTGGACATTTTGTGTCTTATTTACTCTTTCAATTTCTTATAATATGGAGACAATAAGATCCTTACACATGTGAATCTGATTTATCTCGCTTTTGAATATGCCCTCAAATTGCATCCATTTACCTATAAAAATCACAAGTTTTTCCCTTTCTGTGGCTGGATAGTACTCCATTGTATAAAAATGCCACTTAGTTTTTAATGCTTTCTTTGGTTGGTGGGCATTTAGGTAGTTTCCAAGATCTAGCTATTATAAATTGTACTGCTATAAACATGGGTGCACATATTGCTATATTACTGTGGTATGATGTTTTCAGTTCTTCTGGGAAAATAACCAGAAGAGAAATACTTGAGTCAAATGGGACCTGTAACTGCAGTTCTTTGAGGAATACCCACACTGATTTCCAGACTGTACCAGCCTACACTCCCACCAGTAGTGAAGAAGATTTCTTTTGCTCCACAACCCCAACAGCATTATTAATTGGTTGATTTATTGATAATAGCCATACTTTCTGAAATAAAATGGAATCTCAGTGGTGTTTTATCTTACATCTCTCAAATGACCAATGATGTTGAATATTTTTGTAATATATTTATGTGATAGTTGTATTTTTTTAACTGAGAAGTGTGTATGCCTCTCATATATTCATTTTTGGAGCTCTTTGAAACTGAAAGCTGATTTTTGTCAATTCATTATGTGTTTTAGATATAAGTCCTTTTCCTGAGGGACAGTTTCCTAAAAATATTTTCCCAATCCATGGGTTGTCTTTTCATCCTGTTAGTGATTTCTTTTTTTTTTAATTTTATTTAAAGAGAAGGGAAAAATAAAGCAAAACAGAAAAAAGGGTAGAAACAATACAGAATTTCAAAAAAAAATGAACAGTAAGAAATTACTAGTTGACACATTACATATTGTCTTCTTGGATATAGTTGTTCAAGTTACAAAAATTAAAGAATACAAAGTGGACCTTCAAAGAAAGGCTGCAGACAGTTCTGTTCGCTGATCCAACAAAAACTTAACAACATAATTATCAATCCTACACCCTTAAATATACATGCATTTACATCCTTTAGAGCACCTGCTTTTCCTCCTTTTGATTTTTAAGTCCATTATCTGTTTAGCTATATCATGTTTCAGGTTGCTCAGTACCTGCTGATCTGTTTTGTTTTTGTTATTTACTTTTTAATTTTTTCTCATTTTTTATTTTATTTATTTTATTTTGAAGGTAGTCAAATACAGCAGAACAAGACAGGACATAGCCAACTGAGGCAGTGCAGTGAAATTGGCACAGAACCGCACAGCAGGCCACCGGGACAACAGCAATAGGCACAATAGTACATCTGGTTTTCTTCACAATAGTTGTTCCTTCAATCAGTTAGAGTAATATCGAAGGAAATATCGAAATTACAAGAACAGAACATTGAATAAAGCAATATCATTGATCAAAACAGAGCAAAACAGAGATAAAAATATTTGCCCTCAAAGAGATGGCAGAAGAAAATCCCCCTTATTTGCTATATAGCTCCCAAGACATGCTCAGATCTCTGGCTCTCACTTGCTAGTGGGGTGTGTGTGTGTGTGTGTGTGTGTGTGTGTGTGTGTGTGTGTTTGATTCTTAGCCTGCGCCCCAGTAGGCGCACAGCTGCCCACCAGAGGGGTGAACTGGCTGCCCGTTTTCCCAGCGCCACAAGGTCCAACATGGTGCTTTGTGGATCTCAGGAAATGCTGATATGGTTCTTGCCCTGGGGCAGTAGTGCCTTGCCAAGCCACAGCGACTTACCAGAGTGGCACGCTGGCGGCTGCCTGTTTTCCCAGTGCCCCAAGTTGCAACATGGCGCATCGCGGATCTCAGGAAACGCTGATATGGTTCTCGCTCTTGGGTGGCTGCGGCTGCCTGTTTTCCCAGCACCCCAAGGTCCAACATGGCAGTGATTTCTTTTCACATGCAAAAGATTTTAGTAAGATGATACCCCAGGTTTTCATTCTTTGAAATATTTAACTTGCAGTTTGCACTTTATTCATAAAATCTCTGCCTACACGTCTTCAAGATTTCTACCTAATTTATCTACCAGTAGTAGATTATTTGTGTTTTCATATTTAGATATTTGATTCATTTTGATTTCACCTTTTGGATGGTGATAGACATGGGTCTAGTTTTAGTCTTTTGCATGTAGACAGCCAATTTTTTCCAGCACCCTTTATTAAAGGGATAGCTTTCTTCCATTGGACATGTTTAGCCCCTTTGTCAAACTAAGTGTTTGCAGATGTGTCTGCATTTTCTAATCTGTTCCACTGATCCTCAGGTCTGGTTTTTTCCCCCAATATCATGCTAATTTTATCATGGTAGCTTTGAAGTATTAAATCAAATCAGAGATTGCAATGCCTCATTCCTTGCCTTTGTTGCAAAGAATTACTTTCATTATTCTAGATCTCTTCTGGTTTGAAATAAATTTTTAGAATATTTTCTCTAGTTCTTTGAGGTATACTAATGTATTTTAATTAGGATTGTGTTAAATCTGTATGACAATTTTGAAGGTGTGGCTAATTTTATTCTTCCAATCCAATTAGGAATACTTTCCCATTTTTTATCTCCTCTACAATCTCCTTTTACAGAGTTCTGTAACTTTCAATATGTAGAACTTTTCCTTTCTTCGTTAGATTGATTCCCAAGAATTTCATTTCTTTTGGATGTTATTATAAAGGTTGTAGTTTCCTTAATTCTTCTCTCAGTGAGTTTATTGTTTGTGTATAGAAATGCTATTGGTTTTTGAGTGCTGTCTTTATATCCTGCTATGCCATCAAATATGACATTTAAATCTAGATGTTTTAGTGGAGTTTTGGGAATCTTCTATGTAGATTATCGTATCACATACAAATAACAATAATTTAAAATTTTCCGTTCTATCCTAAAACCTTTTATTTCTCTGTCTTGTCTAATGGCCCTGGCTAATGTTTCCAGAACTATATTAAATAGGAGTAGTGATAGTGGACATCCTTCTGTTGTTTCTGATTTTACAGTAAAATCTTTCAAATTTTGTCCAATTAGTATGATGTTGGCTGTTGATAATATTTGTATTACATTTTTAATCTCATTAACTGATATTTGTTTATTCAGAATTCTTATATCTTTTAGATTCTGCTTTGGTTATTCATACATATGTAGGATTCTGTCCATTTCTTCAGTTTTTTGCCATCCTATGAGACTTAAGGTTTCAAAGAAGGTACTGATGATTTTCTGAATTTGCACAGGATCTGTACTGATTTCACACTTTTCATTCCTCAGTGCATGAACTGGAGTCTTTCCTTATTTTTCATAAGGTTAGCTAAAGTCTAATCAATTTTATTTATTCTTTCAAAGAAACAACTCTTTGTTTCAATGAAATAACTCTTTGTTTCACTAATTCTTTTTATTGCTTTCTTAGTCTGAATTGTATTAATTTCTGATCCTTATAATTTCCTCCCTTGTATCTGCTTTGGGTTTATCTTGTTCTTTTTTTTTTTTTTCCTAGAAGCTTGTGGTGCAACATTAAGTTTTTTGTTTTGTTTTGTTTTCATTTTTGCTTTTCTACCAGGAATTGAACTCTGGACTTTGCACTTGCCTGGCAGGTGCTTTGGCACTAAGATATATCCCCAACTATCAGTTGTTTATTTGTCCTCTGTTTTCCTTATGTGAGAATTCACTGCTAAAAGTTTGCCTCTTAGGGATGCTTTCATTGGGCCAAGGATTTAGCTCAGTGGCATAAGTGCCTACCTGGCAAGCATGAGGTCATGAGTACGATCCCCGGTACTGCAAAAAAAAAAAAAAAAAAAGGAATGCCTTCATTGTGTCCCACAGGTTCTAGTATGTTATACCTGCATTTTCACTTAGTTACAAATATTATTTACTTTCTTCTTTGATTTCATATGTGATCCATTGGTTTTTCAACAAGGTGTTATTTACTTTCCACGGGTTTATTGGAGTTTTTGCAGTTTCTTTTGCCATTAATTTCCAACTTTATTGCACTATAGTCAGAAAATATGCCTTGGATAATTTATATTCATTTGCATTTACTTGAGCATTCTGTCTGCTGGTGTATGATCTATTTTAGAGAATATCCCATGTGCAGCTGGGAGGAATGTTTATTCTGATATTGCTGAGTGGAACACTCTAAACATCAAGTAAGTCCATTTGCTCACAGGTTTGATTCTGTTCTGGTATTTCTTTGCTCTGTGTGTGTGTGTGTGTGTGTGTGTGTGTGTGTGTGTGTCCAGTTGATCTCTTTGTTATAATAGGGTATTAACTTCCCCCATTACAATTTTGTTATTTCTTATTTGATTTTTCATATCTATTAATATTGCCTTACATAGTTGGGTACTTCCATATTTGGTGCATACATATTTATAATTTTTATCTTTTCCTTTCTAAGTTTTTCCTAGCAAGTTTGTAGTGACCTTCTTTATGTCTTTTCATCATTTTTGGTTTGAAATTCATATTGTCTTCTAACAGAATAGCTATCCCTGCTTTTCTCTGGATTCCAGTTGCATGGAAGATTTTTTTCCATCCTTTGACTTTAAGTCTATGAATGTGTTTTTGAATTAGGTGTGTTTCTTCCATACAGCATATTTTTGGATCTTGTTTCTTAAACCAATCTACTGGTCTGTTTCTTTTGATTCTTTTCATTCAGTCTGTTGTATACACTTTCAATGGAGGTTTTGATCTCTTGGATTTGAGGCCATTTACACTGATGGTTATTACTGATATGTATTGGCTTATCTTTGTTATATTATTTTCCTGCCATTGGTTCCCCTGCTTTTATTTATTTATTTATTTATTTATTCTGTTTAATTGCTTGCCCTTTCTGGCAGTTTCTTTCTGGTTTTTATGGAATGTTTATCTCTACCTAGAATAACTTTCAGTACTCTTTCTAGGGCTGGTTTGGTGGCCATGAATTTCTTCAGTTCTTTGTCATGGAAGTATCTTGTTTCTTCATTAATTTTGAAAGATAATTTTGTAGGCTACATCAATCTAGGCTGAAAGTTGTTTTCTTTCAGGACTTGAAATACTTCATTGCAAACTCTTTTTTGACTTAAGGGTTAGTGTTGAGAAGTTTGTCATGATCTGATGAGCTTTCCTTTGTAGGTGACCTGTTTCTTTCCCTAACAGCTTTTAATATTTTGTTCTTGTGCTGAATTTCTGGAGTCTTGACTATTATATGTAATATAGTTTTATTTTGTTCATGTCTATTTGGAGTTCTGTGTGCTTCACTTATTTGAATGTTAATTTTTTTATTCATGCTCAGGAAGCTTTCTGCCAGTATTTTTGTGTGGTTTCTCTCTCTCTCTCTCTCTCTCTCTCTCTCTCTCTCTCTCTCTCTCTCTCTCTCTCTCTCTCTCAATGTTATTTATGTTGTCCCCTACTTTCTCATTGATCTTCATCAATCTTATGTTATTCTTCTTAGCTCAGCTTGTAGCTTTTGGATTGATTTATCATGGTTTCTTGCTACTGTTAATGTCTTTCGTTGCATGATTACTAGCTGCAAGTCTGTCTTCAAGATCTGATATTCTATCCTCTCTTCATTCAGTCTGTTGTATACACTTTCAATGGAGGTTTTGATCTCTTGGATTTCATGGATTCCATTTCTTTACTATGTTGTGCATTTTTTTGTTTCCTTCATTTTTCTAAGTTTGTTCATTCTTTTACTTGTATCTATTCTGATGCCTTTGATTTTAAGTATAATTCCTTTTGTACCTGAGAAAATATTTTCTCTGCAGTCTTTTTCACTTTTGTTTCCACTTCTGTTGCTACATTTCCAGTGTTTGAAAGTTCCAGTGTTTGACTTTCGTTTATCTCATTGTACTCCAGAGACTGTCCTTTGTGAGCTGGGGGCCTAGGGTTTCATTGTACTTCTGGGTCTTATTTTCTACTTTCCATTTTTATTTTATTTTGCTTTTTATGTTAATGCTCAGTGCATAGCTTTAGCTCTAGTACTGAGGCTTCCCTAGGAGGCATCTGTTATTCAGGAATGTCTTTTAGATGTAGGTGTCTTTTTATAGCTATGTCAAGAACCTACTTTCCCAATTTGTAAAGGATGCAGAGTTACTGTTCAGCTATTTGATGTCCTGTTCTTTGGCTCACATTCCCCTGTAGCCTTGTCCCTGTGTTATAGGAATGGAGGCACCTGAATTCTCCTGTAGGCCAACTGCATGGGCTAATTTTAATAATAATCACACTAGCTGTGCCAGAAGTACTCCCAATGACATCATCTTTCCAGGTTTTTTGGCAATTTTTAAATAAGCTATATCTAATACTACATCTCTATTTTGTTTGGTCAAAAAATATGAAATTTGAATGAGTGATAAAGAATACTGAGTGTTCAATCTAGTGCATATTTCTGAATTACTGGTGTTGAAGTTGTTTCTCACATTTTTTAAACTTTTGTTATAATTAAGTAAATTGTACCATAAAATGATAGATATGTCAGTGACACTTGATCCTAAAAATGTTTTAAAAAATTATGTGAATATAATTGATCATTGCCTTTGTAGTTTGATTAATAATTTGTACTCATTTATAAATTCATTTAAAGACTCTTAATAACTATATATGTGATTTTGGCTTGTTTGAATCATTTGCAGAATCTTATTGATTTTATTAATTAAGTAACATACTGGTTTTTTATCACAATGTAATTTTTACTATAAACTCAGATAAAACAAGTTTATTTTAAGTTTCTGTGTGTTAGCAGCCAGAATATGGCTTGACTATCCTTTCTGTAAAAATTGCCTAGATATAAACTAAGACCTTGTTATTACATTTGAATCTCAGGGTCATATTTCAAGACCTCTGGTTGTTAGCATAATTCCTTAAGCAGATACTAAGCTAGATGTTTTATGTACATGTACCAATTTCATACATTGAATGTAAAAAAAGAGTAAAATCATGTTATATTAAAAAATGTAAAACAAATAACAACAGAAACAAAACATATATAATTTTACAGTGAAATAGATCATTAAAATTTCCATGTCTTGGTTAAAAATAAATAGGCTAGCCATGTCTTGGTTAAAAATAAATAGGCTAAACTTTAGAGACTAGACAGCAAAAACATATAAACTAAGGTTTGATAGGATTTAAGCTTTCCATATTCCTTATATAATGAAGAAAGGATATAAAGATACTAAATGTGTTTAAGTTTTAATGGATTTTAAAATAACTATTTTAGATTTACACAGTTATAGCATATAGTATTACAATTTAATACATATATATTGTATAATGATCAAATTTAAGTAGTTAAATATGTTTCATTTTGTAGCAAAAGTCATAAATGCTAAGATATACGCAATACATGACACTTGCAATAAGTTTGTAGGCAAATGAAGAAAGATTGAAAACAAGTCAAAAATATTAAATTAGTATAAAAGATGTTAAGAAAAGAATCAGT